>PVIU01006600.1:0-100251 GCA_004026605.1 Ondatra zibethicus
GGTCTACAGAGTGGGTTCCAGGACAGCCAGGGCTGTTACACAGAGAAACAATGTCTCAAAAACAAAACAAAAGCAAACACTGTTTTCCAGGCTGTATCTGTTGATTTCTTGCTGTGTCCCCGCTCCAGTCTGTGAAGTCCCCCTCAGGGTGATCTTTTCATTATGTTGTGCTGTTTCATCCTTGAGCCGGTACTTTCTAGAAGCCATGTCATTTCATTCTTCTGTAGCTCAAAGGGCTGCTGGGAGTGTCTGTTTCCAGTCACAGCTGCCCTTTTCAATGTTTTTGTCTTTCAGATGTTGGGGCCACCAGTCTCTTTCCCAGTCTCTCCCTCCCTCTTTCCCAGTCTCTCAGTCCCTCCCTCTTTCCCAGTCTCTCCCTCCCTCCCTCTTTCTCTCAGTCCCTCTCTCCCTATCTTTTTCTCTCTCCTTCTCGACCCACTTTCTGTACACCATCTTTCCTTCTTTTCCTTATTCATTTATTTTTTAATTTTCTTGTCCTTAAGTTAGAATATGCTAAGCACAGAGTGTACTGAGTTACACCCCAGCCCTCCACACCCTTTCTTTGAAAGGACTGCTGCTTCTTGTGGTAGCCCAGGCTGGACCTCTTGCTTCTATGGAATATGGTACATCCTCAATTCAGTACACAGCACTCACCCGTTAGGTTCTTATCTTTTAGACTTACTGTTTTATGGGCATGAGTGTTCTGCTTGTGTGCATGTATGTGTACCACAAGGGTTTCTGGTGCCTACAGAATTCAGATGAGGGCATTAGATCCCTGGACTAAAGTTACAGGTGGTTACGAGCTGCCATTTGGGTGCTGGGGAATTGAACTTGGATCCTTGCAAGATCAGCCAGTGCTCTTAACCACTGGGCCATCTCTCCAGACTCTTTATCATGTTTTAAAAGAACCCGCTTCCACGGCCCACTGAGGACTCGCCACTAGCCATCTCTGCTCTTCGATAACCAGGCAGCCCCGGCTCGACAGCGAGAATCTCCGCCCTTTCTCCGTTCTTCACTCCCTCTGCTCTGGAGCTGCCCTGTCCCACTTCTCATTTCTTAAAACTCTTACATTTACCTCCACTAGGAAAAAATACTGAAAATGAAATTATCAAAACCGAGGGAGAGGGCCAGTGAGAAGGTTCAGTGGGTGAGGGCACTGCTGTCAAGCCTGACTTCCAAGTTCCAGCCCCAGGACCCACCCCTACAAGTGTCCTGCACATGCGCCCCATGGCATATACTCCCCCAACCCACACGCATTAAATAACAAGTAATAAAATTTCAAGCAAGACAAAAATGAAACAAATGTAAGAGCTGGGGCGCTCAGGTCAGACCCAGCTCCGTAAGACTCCAAAGAGGGACCAGCAGCCTCCCTACAAACCCAATTTGCTTGCCTAGAGGATAACTTTGGGTGGAGACAGGACGGGCCTTGCTTCTGCCCTCCTCTGTAGACAGCTGTCATCCAGCCTCCAGAGCCACCAGTGGACAGCACAGCTGTCCTGCCCTGGCAACTGGACCCGGGCCCACAGCTTCGAGTCCTGCCTTTTCTGCAGAGGGGACAGAGCTGAGACCCCACACTGGGCCAATCAGAAGTAGCCAATGGCCCCCACAGCCCTGTTCCATCCTGTACCCTGTAGACCTCCCCCAGGGGATGCCCACAGCCTCTGCACAGCCCTGCACCAAGCAGAGCCTTCAGACCCCTGAGGACTCCCAGCACCGAGTGTCCTTTCCCTGCTGGCCCAGCTTTGGAGAACAAAGACACTTTTCTCTCAGGGCTGAGTCTTTCAGCATTCCGAGGGGTGTGGGTCTCGCCTTCCCTCTTGCCCATTTGGGTGACAGCAGCTACGAGGTACTGGGTGAGCACCCTTGCCACGCAAAAAGCTTGACAAACTGTCCTGGCCTCTTGGCCCACAGCCTCTTCTACTTCTAATTTACTCCTAGTGCCCCGCAGCTCAGCCCCTGCTAGCCGGGCCTCTGGAGCTGAGCACCGCACCAAGGGACCTGTCGGGCTTTTGTCCAGCTGTAACAAATGCCTGACAAGAAACACCTGAGGACAGAAGGGTTTGTTTTGGATCAAAGTTTAAGAAGGAAAGTGGTTCATCATGGCAAGGAGGCACCACGCTGCATCTTTAGACAGGAAGTGGGGCCAGCTATAAAACCCTAGGCCCCACCCCTGAGCTCCATTTCCTCCAAGGGTTTCACAACCTTCCAATACAGCACCAACAACTGGTAATTAAGTCTGAGGCTATGGGGGACGTTTGTGTTCAAACCACAATGTCAAAATGCCCAGTCTGGGGCCTCTACGCTATGGAAAGCGACAGGGTCCTGCTGCGCGAAGTTTCTGCATCTTGAGAAGCCTGGGAGAGCAAACTAAACATGGGAAACAGGATGCCCTCAGAGGACAAAACCATCAAACAACAGAGAGCGAATCAGAGTAGTAGACACAAAGTCACCCAAGGGGTAGGTCCTGTGTAAAGCATGCTGGGAAGAGAAACCCATTAGAGACCGGGCCTGTTGGAAGAGGAGGTCTCCGGTGAAGCTTAGCCATGCAGGCAGGCTCTCCACCTGCCAGGAGCAAAGTCCTCCAGGTTGATAGAGCATCCTGGCCATCTAGGCTGACTCCCGACAGGAGCCTGCCTTGCTACGACCAAAGCTCTACCGGAGGAGAGCAGCTTTTCTTGTGGTTCCTACTGAGCATGGGGTTCTGTGCACCAGAGGGTGGAGTCGGGGGACAGAGTGGGGTCACCCACACCAGTGACCAGGAAGCAGAAACAGAGGCTAAAGGAAGGAGCTGGGGGAAACACAAGGATACACCCTGTGAACTCCCTTCACCTCCCAGTGATGCCTCTGTCTTATGAGTCCGTCTAGGGAACACACGACCGTGTCTCAGCTCAGAGCGGTCCTCGGCTCACCATGTCTGGATGAGCCTGAATAAACTAAGCTGAAAGCGTAGTCCCCAGCCACCCCGAGCACAGGGTGCTTGTAGCCCTGTGCTTTGGGGCATCGGCAGCTACCCAGTGGGAGCTCTAACACACAGAACATCCGCTGGACAGCACTGGAGCGGTGAGACCTCAGCGTACATACCGCACTGATGCATCCCGCTCAACCACAGCGCAGCAGACACCATGCGACAGCCAAAGGACAAACACAGCCGGATTTCCTCAAGGCAGGGGAGCGTGTTCCGCATCACAGGATTCTGGGCCTTTGCTACTGTCTCCCAGTCTGAACGAGGCACATGGTACCTGTTGTGGCTCTTTTGAGGGGCCCACCACCCAGTTCCCAAATTAATCACTCATGGAGGCTTATTCCTAGTTATGAGTGTCTGGCCATAGTTTGGCTTGTTTCTTGCCAGCTTATCTTATTAACCTTCCGCCTCTGGGCTTTTATCTTTCTCTATTTCTATATACATTTCATTGCTTCTTTCTCCATAGTTTGCTGTGTAGCTGGGTGCCTGACCCCTGACATCCTCCTGTCTCTGTTCTCTTGCTCCTCTTTCTCCTTCTCCGTTCTCCTATTTATCCTCTCTGCCTGCCAGCCCCGCCTATCCTTGCTCCTACCTTGCTATTGGCTGTTCATCTCTTTATTAGACCATCAGGTGTTCTAGACAGGCGCAGTCACAGAGCGTAAACAAAAGTCTCACAGCTGAAGATAACCCCCCACAGGCGCCTCTGCTGTCATCAGTACTCTCTTTCACCTGTCTGTAGGTTTGGGTCCCTGTGCACGCGTGCTCTGTGAAGAAGACTGCCTCTAAGATAAGCAGACACTTTGAGTGGCAGTGCACACTCGGAATCCCAGAACTTGGAGGCAGGAGGATCAGGAGTTTGAGGTCATCCTCAGTTGCATAGTGAGTTCAAGGTCACCCTGGGCTACGTAAGACTGGACTGGAGGAAGGGCTGTTTGGGGACAGCTAACCCTTCCTTCAGCTGCTCCTTTGTCTTCACACTCTTCTCTGGTCCCCAGTGCCAGCTGTCAGTAGCTCTGAGTCTGGCTAGTCACAAACACCTGCACAGGCTGGCCCCCTGCCAGTCATACACACTCCCTATCCCTGCTCTGTCCTGACTGTGCCCCTCCCTCCTCACACTTGACTGCAGAATCAGGCCCAGCCTCACGTTTCTCGAAGAAGTCGAAGAAGTTGGTTTATCATTTTGTCCCATCTGTCCTGTGAAGCCTGGGACAACAGTCCTGCGTCAGTAATTTGTCTTAGCCCAGACAGGAAGCCAGCAGTGTAGGAGTCCCTAGAGGCTGGGGCCAGGTGCCCTCCATCCCCCTGCTGAAGGCCATGGGTGTGTCTGAGTGTGGCATGCCAGAGACAACAGGGGCCTCTGTCTACATGGTGCTGTGAGGGGGCAAACTCTACTTAAGATTTGGGGGTACCCAGGTAGCTAGGTTCTCTGGGTGCAGTCCTCTGGGGTCCCAGGTGTAAGATGAGGCCCTGTCCCGAATGCCTATCAGACACCTCTATCCAGGAGCCAGGGACCCTTTCTGCTTTCCGAGGTGTCTGGAAAGCTTCCCTTTATCCGTTGTCTCGCAATACCGCCACTTGCCAGCTGCCGAGGTGTGGACAGAGTGGAGCTCGGGCTGAGGGGTAGACGGCCTGCTGGGCTGGGGAGTGGCAGCAGGGTTGAAGCTTTGCTCTAGTTAGGTTCTGCCTCAAACTCCCCTGACATGCCCTCCTCCCAGCCTCTTACCTGCCTCCTCCATCCCTCTCCTTGTGCTGTCTCTCCGGCTCCTCCTTCCCAATCCTGGTGCCTACTGAGACAAGTCTCAACCCACTGCTCCTGGATTGAAATGAGTTCAGCCATTTTAACCATTTTCCTTTTAATTAAATCCCTCTGCCTTCCCGGTTTCGTGGTGGTCGTCTGCGGTGCTGGGGACCAAACCCATGTGCCCTGATCCTGAGTTCCACCCAACCCTGGTCTGTGTGTCATCTTAGCTCAGATTTATATGTGACTATCCATCCCTCTTTGGGAATTCCAATGGAAAAGCCTGGGTTCTTTCCTTCTCTCTGAGAGGAAGCAGATGTTACACCAGGAAGAGAGTATTCCGAGGTGTGGATGCCAAGGGTTCCAGAAAGGGCTTGTGGCCCACAGGAGCCAGATGTCCCCTCCCATGGTGGCTCCCTTGCCCAAGGATCCACCCTCTGTGGCACCATCTCCAGGTGGCCATGTGGAGAGGGTGCTAGAACCCTCTGGGAGGAAGAACCCGGAAGGGCCATGGGATTCAGACAAGTAAGCACTGTCACCCGTAAGTTTGCAGCTGGAGAGGTGCAGTGAAGAGCAAGCAAGGATCTAGCTCAGTGTAGACATAGACGGCTGAGGCAGGAGCAAGGCCTTGTGGGCCATCATTTCCTTCAGGCAGTTTACTTTAGATCACTTTTGGAGTAGACATCTCTGGACCCCACCCCCACTTCTGATCCCCCTTCTATATGTGTCTGTTTAAATTCTAGTTATTCTTTTTTTGGTTTTGGTTTTTCGAGACAGGGTTTCTCTGTAGCTATTGGAGCCTGTCCTGGAACTAGCTCTGTAGACCAGGCTGGCCTCAAACTCACAGAGATCCGCCTGCCTCTGCCTCCCGAGTGCTGGGATTAAAGGTGTGATGCCCAGCTCGTTCTTAAGCCGTCACACTTAAGTGTTCACAAATCTATACTGGTCAGGAACCTCAACTCCACGTCATGTCTCAGAGAAGAGCTTTTTAAAAAATGGAGAGGGGGACACCTGCAATTGCAGAAGGAGAGCAACTGGAGAGTGGCTAGCCTGGGCTACATAATGAAAATCTCATCTGAGGAATGAGAGACTGCCAATCCCCCACCCTTGCTTCTTTCTTGTCTCTGTGGCTATTCCTAGTCTCATTTAAAAGGCTGTATTGGGACTAAGGAGAAGGCTCAGCATTGAGGAGTGCCTGATGCTCTTGCAGAGGACCTGAGGTGGTAATGTTGCTGTCACAATTCAGTTCTACCACAAGCATCTCCGTGGGCAGGGCCTAGGGACCCAGACAGCTGGGCACATCCTCTCATCCTCCCTTGCTCTCAGTGGCACTGGCAACTTCCTCATCTTACCCAATCCTGGGGTGGGGTGCGAGAAGCAGATCTATAAGGCTCCTTCCTTGTCCTGTCCTCAGCATTTGTGGGTGTGAGCTGCTTCTGGAATTGTCCCCTGAGGATCTGCCCACACCTCTGGAGGGTCCATGGAGCTCACAGCCCCTGGCCTGAGCCCCGTTACCGAGAGAAAGGAGACTGTTGCCAAGGACTCCAGGGGAGTGGACTCAACTCTGGTCCAGACCCAAGGCACCCAGCCCTCCTGGAGACATTGTGTGAGCCGGGCTGGGCGTCCAGACACAGCCCCCGCCGCCCCACCCTAGCCAGGGTGGTGCTTGTGTGGGAAGGACTTTTAAGTCCAGCCGCCAGACCCCTGATCGGGAGAGACTGAGAGGGCTGGCCACCATGCATAGCTCCTGCAGCCTCTGGGCAACAGCGCTGTCCTCACTGCTGCTGCTGTTGACTGCTGCTGGCCCCACCTCGGCCCTCACGGAGGATGAGAAGCGAACCATGGTGGAGCTTCACAACTTCTACCGTGCCCAGGTGTCCCCCCCAGCCTCAGACATGCTGCAGATGGTGAGTGTGACGGAGGGCCCGCCTCCTGGGATCGGAGGGGTGCTGGGCCGCAGCCCTGTGCCTCACCCCACTCCTCGTGGGGATTCTCTCAGGCCCCTTCCTCTGGCCAGCTGCAGAGTCCCTAGAGCTCTGTAACGCTGGTCCTCATATGCAGCTCCATCATCTAGATGGGGAAACTGAGGCTTGAGGGACCTGCACTCAGGCTTAAACCCTGGCTCCCCACACCGATGGCCTCCTCCTCAACTTTTTCCAAGATGTGATGACCTGAGGGAAGGCTCCTTGTGAATGGTCTGACAATCCCCCAGAGGAGGAGCCTGGATGAACCTGGGAAGCGCCGGGGAGGGGAAAGCAGGCCTGAGAAGGGTCACAGGTGCTGTCTCCAGCACCCAGACTGTGGTTTAGGGCCCTTCTGTCACCATGTGGGCCCTCAGCTTCTCATCCATGAAATGAGGTCTTAAGCACATCCACATATGTGGGCTGAATCTCACACATGTAATCCTGCATGCAGTGAAGTCTATAGTACACATGTAGCATGGATACAGACTGTCTACCCGGCAGCGAGAAGGGTGCAGACAACAGGAGCCAGAGCCAGGGTGGTGGCGGCCAATCTGGCAGAAGGGATGCTATCAGATGACAGGGTTGGGACAGGATGTCTGCTCTGGTTTCAACTGATAAAGTGAGATCCCTTTCTGTCCTTGCAGAGGTCTGACTGGTCCAGCCCCCCACCCCACCCCCAGACACCCTCCGGTGACCTGGAACCCCTGACCAAGAGCCAAGTCACTAGGGAAATAGAGCAGCAAAGCTGGGGTCCCCACGTTTAGGTGATAGCCTCAGCTTGTCCTCTGTGGCTTGCTGACTCTGGGACAGTTAGGTATGGCAGTCCCCGCCCTGCAGGGCACACAGAAGTGTGAGAAGTGCTCACAGCACCATAGCCATCTCAACCCCGTTGTCCTTGGCAACCAGGAACCGCAGACAAATCTGAAGCCCGGATACTAGTTATCAGTTACCTGGACTCTGAGGTCCAGAGTCGCCATAGACACTATACACCCTGGCGGCCAGTGTGCACCTTGCTCAGGGTGCCCCCCCACCTGGCTAGCACCTTGTCATTTAGCCCCATCTCTTTCTCCACCCTCAGCCTGGCTACACGGCCTTCCCATGCCCCACAGTACTGAGTTGCCTGTGCCACTGCCCACAACAGTCATGTTCTCCAAGTGACTTATGACTACCTGAAGTCGAGTTTCTTGGTTCTTACTGTTGCTTTAACCTGGCCCAGCGCCCAGGACTACTGAATGACAGGGTGGACGGACCTACTTCCAGGGCAGAGGATCGTGGTTCTTGCAATGCCACAGGCTGAGAAGCTTCCCTCTTGGTCAGGAAGAACTGACAACTATCTATGAAGTACCCACAATCCCCAGCACTGTGACAGATGGAGAGCATGCTCCCGTCAGCCCTAGAAGGGGCGGTCTGTCCTGGAGCCCTGCAGATCACCCTAGAGTCCCCGAGGGCACTTTCCACCCCCACTGTTGCCAGAGTCCAAGGGACTGCCCAAGCCTGTGATTTGAAACAAAATGGCTAGAGCAGGGATGGCCAGGTGTTCATCAGGTAAAAGCGCTTGCCTGAGCAAACCTGATGACCCGAGTTCCCTCCCTAGAGTGACAAAGAATGGACTCCCAAAAGCTGTTCTCTGACGGCCGTGCAGGCACTGTTGGGTGTGCACTAGCCCTCACGACATACACACACCTAATAGTACATACAAGAATTTTAAACATGACCAGAGAGAAAGGGGTCACTAAGGCACAACAGTGCTTCTGTCCCAGTTCAGGCTCCCATGAGGGCTCCAGGCGGCTGCTCCCGAAAGCACTGACTGGGTGAGAAGTGGGTACGGTCTCTTTGTCACCTCGCTCTTGCTGCTTTTTTGGCTGTCGGGCTCTGGAAGCTGGAGTGGTGGCCCCCAGAGGGTTGAACAAGAGTCCCAGCAGGCATCCATTTCCAGGAAAGGCCAAGAACAGAATTTAATAGGATCCAGACCTTCCACCTCAGTCCTTGGGGTCAGATGCCCCAATCCTTCACCTCCCACACTGGCTGCATCTTCTCCTAGCCAGGGACAGAACCTCGGAGCCGCTCTAAGCAAAACTGCTCTTTTCCCAGCGCCTCACCCGAGATCTCCACGGAGAGAGAGCATTGACCTGGGGTTAAGCAAGGCTCTGACGACTGGAAGTGAGGGACCTTCTGTGTGCTACAGAGACAGTTTCCTCAGGAGGGGGGACCCGATGAAGGCAGTTGAGCTCTTAGGAAGAGCGCCTGCCGGGAAAGGCCTAGGCAGTGGGGTGGGGCCCTGGGTTAGATGCGTGGACCCGAACAAACCGTCAGTCCTCCAGCCTATCTCTGGACATCTTCCGAGCGTCTCCACTCCCCTCCCCAGCTACACAGAACACTCCAAGTAAGATCACACTCGGCCTTGGTCCCCCACCTCGCCCTGTGAGGGGTAAGAGAGGCCTGAGGTGGCCCTCTTCCGATCCCACTGAAACCCGTGGTGATCAGATTCCTGAGAAAAGTCGGGAGTCACCTTGCTAAGGGGTCGGTGAGGCAAGCCCTGTCTCTGGCCTATTGAGGTCCCAGGACACCCCAGCCTACTCTGACCACCCTCACGTCCCTCTCCTGCCTCCCTGGCTGCCCTGCAGAGGTGGGACGACGACCTAGCCGCCTTCGCCAAGGCCTATGCGCAGAAATGCGTGTGGGGACACAACAAGGAGCGCGGGCGGCGCGGGGAGAACTTGTTCGCCATCACCGACGAGGGCATGGACGTGCCGCTGGCCGTGGGGAACTGGTTTGAGGAGCGCGAACACTACAATCTCAGCACCGCCACCTGCGATCCCGGCCAGATGTGCGGCCACTACACTCAGGTGACAGGTCCAGGAGGGCGGGGGTGGGGCGGAGAAAGGGCAGACGTCGTCGGGCGCTGAGCTCAGGTGTGGGGTGGGGGTGAGGGCTGAGGCCTGCAGGTGTCGGGCAGTCCTCCGCTTGTTGGATCAGCCACGTGATGGGGGCGTCTCTTGGTGTCGGGTGTGGCCACCAGCACGATGGGCGGGGCGGACTGGGGCCTCCAGGTGTATGGGGTCACGTGTGTGCTCTGGACCTCGTGAAGTAGCGGGAGGGCTCCAAGTGATGTGATGTGCCACGTGCGTGCATGAGTTTGGCCTGGACCTCGAGGTGCACGTTGGGCGGGGGGGGGGGTGCGCTGGGGCCTCTTTAGTGTTGGATGGAGCCACCTGGTCCGGGGCAGGGCGGCAGGATCTGCAGGTGTTGGGTGGAGCCCGTGCTGGGCCAGGTGGGGCGGTTCGTAGCTTTTCAGCTCCAGTGGGAGCAGCCTGGCTTTACAATGGTGCTCTCCTTAGAGCCTCCGTAAACGATGTCCACAGCAGATAGCGCAGTCAGAGCCACTCAGGCTGCCCCCACCGTTTTCATCTCTGCATAAAGGCTCATCTTTTGACAACCTAGGTCATCCTTTTCAGCCTGGTGTCACAGCGCCGGGCTCCTGAATGCAATGATTGTCCTGGGTGACAGTGGAACCTGAGAGGTCCAAAGCATTTGCAGCACCGCACATGCCCCACTTAGCCCTTTCCTGCCACTTGTTGCTCTTGGCTCTATCCCTCCCTCCCTCCCTCCCTCCCTCCCTCCCTCTTTTTCTTTCTTTCTTTTTTTGATTTTTCGAGACAGGGTTTCTCAGTGTAGCTTTGGCTGTCCTGGAACTCTCTCTGTAGACCAGGCTGGCCTCGAACTCACAGAGATCCACCTGCCTCTGCCTCCTTCCGAGTGCTGCGATTAAAGGCATGCGCCACCACCGCCCAGCACTCTTGGCGTTTTTCATGTCTAATTTGCTGTTTCAAATCTGTCAAACTGATAAAGCAAATAGATGAACCCATTTAATTTTTGCTTTAGAAAAAAAACTCTGTAAATGGGTAGATGGGAGTAGTGGGTGAGGAGTCGTCACCAAGCCTGACCGAGATGGATCCCCTCTACCCCATTTACAAAAAAAAAAAAAAGTTTTAAAAACACTTAGGATTAGAGCTGGGTGGTGGTGCACGCCTTTAATCCCAGCACTCAGGAGGCAGAGGCAAGTGGATCTCTGTGAGTTCGAGGCCAGCCTGGTCTACAAGAGCTAGTTCCAGGACAGGCTCCAAAGCTACAGAGAAACCCTGTCTCAAAAAACAAACAAACAAAAAACAAAACAAACAAACAAAAAACAGCAAAACCACTTAGGATTAGAATTAAAGGAATTGTTTTCTCTTCCCGATGCTTATTGTATAAATGATTACACCAGAAACCAAAGGGAAAGAATCCCACCTACATCCTTCCTTCCCATTTTCAGTGCCCTTTGGAGCTGATATTTTTAGCCCTAATCTTAAGGAAATACTCAGAAGCACCCACCCAAGATGGGAAGTCGTGAGGTCCTGGCACCCTCCCTCCTGGGACCCTGCAACTCACCTCACCCAACACAGTGCCGCCAGACTGACCAAGCTCTCTCTGGCTCTACCCGAAGCCAGGAGCCATCTCTGCCCAAACAGGAGCCCAAGGAGCCATAGATAGCACAAGCAGGGCTCCTCCCCACCTCCAACCCCCAGACAACCTGAGCCTAGAAATGGAGGAAAGCCTGGTGTTCTCAGCCCGGTGGCAGGACACACATTTCTGTTTTGTTGTTGAGACAGGTCTCATTAGGTCACCAAGGTGGCCTGAACTCCCACAGAGATCTGCCTGCCTCTGTCTCCAGAGCTGGGATTAACGCTGTTTTGTTTTTGTATATAAGAAGAAATTATTCTCTAATTGTCATCAGGGAAAAAAATAAAAATAAAAATAAAAAAATTAAAAAGAAGAAATTATTCTAGTAGCCAGCCCATTCCCCCAAAGAGGCAGAGAAAATGAGTGAGGGGGCCCTGGCGGAGGTGAGAGTTGGGATGAGGAAGGTTTCAGTTCAGAGTAGCCCTTCCTTGGTCTTCCCTTGTGGCTGTGACTCTCCACTCTCTCTCCTTTGTGTATACCCCTTGTTTAAAAGGACAGAGCTGGGTGTGGTGGCGCACACCTTGATTCCAGCATTCAGGGGGCAGAGGCAGGCAGATCTCTTGAGTTCTCAGTCAACCTGGTCTACAAAGCAAGTTCCTGGATAGCCAGGACTACACAGAGAAACCCTGCCCCCCCCAAAACCCCACAAAACAAAACCAAACAAAAAACATCCTAAGAACCTCTAGAAAGAGGCCACAGGGAAAGTGGACAGGGTGTATCAGAGGCCTGGTGACTTTGTTTGACCGGAGAGGGTAGACGCTGTTACCTCCAACCTCTAGCTGACTTGGAAGGCCAAGGCTATAGAGTGTCTTCAAGCCACCCACAGAAAGCTGGAGTAGAGCTACACAGGGCAGCGACTATCTACCCAGCCCAGAGCTAACCTGCTGGGTTTGCCCTTCTTTAGGTAGTCTGGAGCAAGACGGAGAGGATTGGCTGTGGTTCCCACTTCTGTGAGTCGCTCCAGGGAGTGGAGGAAGCCAACATCCATTTGCTGGTGTGCAACTATGAGCCCCCGTAAGTGCAGAGAGGCCAGCGGTTTGGGAGAAAACAGACCTGAATATAGCTCAAGGAGGCTGTGGGCTGGCCCTGTCCCTCCTGTGACCGGCCTGATGGCAGGTCTAATTTAGTTAGCCAGAGGCCAGGGTGGTCCCCAGCAAGCAACTTGTGGGAGTTAGCAGCCCCGTGGGCTCCTAACCTGTTGTGCCTCTGGGGACCGTGGGGATGGGTAAGAAGGCACGGACCTTCCCCTGCAGCAACGCCTTCTTCTTCAGGGGGAACGTGAAGGGGCGCAAGCCCTACCAGGAAGGGACTCCTTGCTCCCAGTGCCCCGTTGGCTACAACTGTGAGAACTCTGTCTGTGGTGAGTGACAGGCCAGAGCTGAGAAGGGGTTGGGAGAATGCGATGCTGTCTGGGTGGCCTGAGTCTCAGGACTCGCATCTTGAGAAGCAAGAGATGGGGCTACAGATGCGACGGCGGGGACCCTCTGCGACGTTCTGCCCTTCCTGCACCGCCACCTTGGCGCCTCGTTACCCTAAGTGACAGATTCCATCCTTCGGTCCCTACAGAGGGTTGAGAACCAGAGGCCCTGGAGTGCCCTGCCAGGGCGTGGCTGAGCGGGAAGGTTTGGGCTGGTAGGCGGGATCTGTGATCGAATAGGCGGGACCTCCAATTCAGTCCCTAAGGGAAGCTTGGAGAAAGTGGTGGGTGGACGAGTCGTGTCAATGGCGAGAATTTACATTACCAGAGGGGCACACCCGCTGCAGAGGAGTGTGGCACATTGCGCGACCGGGTGGGGGTCCCGTTTGCAACACTAATGCTTAGCCTTGCCAAACAGAGCCCACAAGAAACCCGAAAGAGGAGCAGGATTCTCCTCCACGGGTGACTGAGGTCCCTTCCACCACCCGGGCAGCTGAAGCCCCAAGCTCCAGGGAAACCGGTACTCCGTCCCTAGCAACCTCTGAGACTCTACGTTTCTCCTCGGTAACAAAGGTCTCGGACTCCCTGGCAACCGAGTCCTCACCTTCGGTAGAAACAAAAGCCCCATCTTCCTTAGCAACGGAAGGCCCCTCCTCCATGGCAACAGAGGCTCAATCTTTCCCAACCGACGTCCCCTACGTTTCCACTACGCACACCCAGCCCTCAATGGATGAAGGGCCAGTTGACTTCCTCACAGCAGCGCATATCCCTGTCCCCAAATCTACGGACAAAGAAGGCAGCAAGTCGAGCGCAACCTCCATGAGCCCAGAGAAATCTCTGTACCCTAAGATATCCCTGACACAGACAGGAGAGTCCCTACCCCAGGCCCAGGAGGAGGCTGAGGCAGATGCTGAGTTGCCCGAAGCAGAGGCAGAGTTGCCTGAGGCAGAGGCAGAGTTGCCTGAGGCAGAGGCCCAGTTGCCTGGGGCAGAGGCCCAGTTGCCTGAAGCAGAGGCCGAGTTGCCTGAGGCAGAGGCAGAGTTGCCTGAGGCAGAGGCAGAGTTGCCTGAGGCAGAGGCCCAGTTGCCTGAAGCAGAGGCCCAGTTGCCTGAAGCAGAGGCCGAGTTGCCTGAGGCAGAGGCCCAGTTGCCTGGGGCAGAGGCTGAGCTGCCTGTTTCCAGTGAGGTGGTGGTCCCAGTTCTTCCAGCCCAGGAGCATGGTGGGCCGCAGGCCTCACTGGACCACTCGGGCCACCCTGCCTCCACGTCCCTGCCCAACTTCCCCAGTGCCTCTGCCGCGGCTAAGGCCACAGGTGGGAGCATCTTGGCCCTACAGTCACCCTGGACAGGTAAGGCCCGCAGCCCCTCCTTCCCTTCCTGGCTGGTGTCCTGTGCTGGTACCAGCAGTTGGGGCATGACAAAGCATGCGTGATCTGGAAGATGCTTCCTCTGCCTGCTGCCTGCACCTTGCATGGAGTCAGGCTCTTTTCAAACTGAGCCGCAGCCCCTTCTCTTCTGCAGGTGCCAGCTTGGATTTGGAGAATTCTGGTCAGGTACAGGGCCCTTTCCTGGGACTGCTGCTGCTTCCTTTGCTCTTGAGTGGAATATTCTGAAGGGGACGGTCAGAGGCAAGGCCTGGTGAGACTGGTCTCATGCCTGTTCTGGATTCTGTCTCCAAATTAGAAGCCAGAGCTTCTGGAGCAGGTCCTGCTCTCCGCACACCCTCCCTTCCCTCTCTACTGAGCAGTGCCAGCCCAGTACCCCGAGAACTGCTTCTTCCATGGGGGTGGGGGTGGGATGCTGCCCTCAGCGGGATTCTAGGGGCCACATGTACCTAAGGACAGAGGATCATGACCTCCTCAGGAACTTCTTGGCTCCTTCTAGTCCCTTGGGCTCTTTCTTGAGCCTTTTGAGTCCAGGAGTTGTCTGCAGAAGTCCCTACTCCTTCCCAGGGAGAAGAGGTAGCCACCTGACTGCTATATCCTCCATCCTGTCCACAGCCCTCAAACAAGATTCTGCCTGGCTAAAGGCCCTCTGGAAAGGAAAAGCTGTGGGGTCCAGCTCACCAGAAATTGCACACCAGGGCCCTTCCTGCCCCTTACAACAGAGCCCCACAGAGGACATGATTCTGAGGATACCTGCCTGCCCCACAGGGTGGAAGAGGGGTGCTGTCTGCCTGCAGGCTCTGGGGCTTCCGATCTCTGAGTGTCCATATGGCTTGGACAGCGGACCATGAGGGGCAGGTGAAGAACAAGCCCCACCCAAGTGGGGCTCTGTGGGTGGGGAGACAGGGAGCAGGGAACCCAGGTGGCCTTGACTCCTGAATAAAGCCTGTCTGAGAGCCGAGTCTCTGCTTGTATGAGATGGAGCATTGTGGGCAGCTGCTTCTGCCCACCTATGCAACTCTGGCCTTTTCTCTCCCCTCTCCCTCACTCTGAGCCCCCCCCCTTTTCTTCCTGTACCTTCCACTCCACCCAAGCCACAAGTGGCCTGGCAGGAAAGAGAGAGCAGAGAGCAGGCAGCTCAGGGTGCCTGCTGGCCTTCCTAACCTCAGTCTCAGTGGCACTTACTCAGGTGGCTTCAGGACATTTCCACAAGGGGGCTGATGCTTGGGGCCTGTCCCGGACACAGGTTTCAAAATGGCCAGGGTAACTCAGGTGCTTGGAGGAGCCCTGGCCTAGAAACCTCTTGGGGGATCAGAATAGAGTGGTCCAGAAGTGTTGTGGGCCAGAAAACAAGTACTGACCCTGGTCCAGGCTGTTCCTATCAATAAAGACATAGAAGGCACCTATTTAAACTATACAACTTGGGGCCAGTGAGATGGCTCATGGGTAAAGGTGCTTGCTGTCAGGCCAATGACCTGAGTTCAGTCCCCTGGACCCACATGGTAGAAAACAGACCCCTTCCTCCAGCCTCCACATAAGTGCTGTGGCACACATTTTCCTACCCGAGCATCTTTATTGGGGTGGTTTTATTTTTTGCTTTTTTTGTTTTGTTTTTGAGACAGGGTCTTTATGTAGCTCTGGCTGTCCTGGAGCTCTGTATGTAGACCAGGCTGGACTTAAGCTGAGAGATCCACCTCCTGCCTCCTGAATGCCTCGTGAAAAGCATGCACCATCACACTTGGCTGAAAAAAAAAATTTTGACGCATACAACTCAGTGTTTGGAAGATTTATTTAGTGTCTGTTAGGGTGGACCAAGTGCAGTGATGTGCACGCGGAGGTCAGAGGATGACCTGCAGGATAGTTCTGAGTTCTGAGGCTCAAACACAAGGTGTCAGGCTTGGTGGCAGGTGCCTTTACCCATTGAGCCAACTGGTCAACCCCAACATGACAGGTTTAGTATATTATAAGACTATGTAACTATAACTAATACCAACATTTTCATTTACCCAAGAAACACCTTACACCGGTCCCTACTCCCACACAACCCCCCTTAGTCCAAAGCAAGTGCTCCTCTATTTTCTATCTGTATGTCCATTTCCTGTTCCTTCTTTTTTTGTTGGGAGGGGGAGGAGCTCATGCTAATGTGCTCAAGGTCAGAGGACCTCCTCTCCTGCCACCACAGGGGTCAAGCGTGGTGACAAACACCTTTACCTGCTGAGCCATTTCACGGCTCTCATTTGCCTCTTTTTGACTTTCATATAAATTCCTGACAAATCATGTATTTGTGACAATTTATCTTTGAGCTTCATGCATTCTGCAGCATGAATGCTTTCTTCACTACAAAGCTGCATTGCATTGTGTGTCGCACTCATGTGTGCATATGCGCGTGCAGTCGAGGTCAATCTTGGGTGTCACTCTAAGGAGCCGTCACCTGTTTCTGTGAGATGATTGGCATCTCTCAGGGATGCTGAAGCTCAGTTTGGCTAGGTTAGCCAATGCGCTTCAGGGATCTGTCTCTACTCCCCATTCACCCTGCCCGCAGCGTTAGGGTTACAGACCGGCATCGCCGTACCCAGCTTTTGTGGGGGTGCTAGGGATCACACTTGGGCTGTCACGCTTGTGCAGCAGGTACCTTATGGACTGATCCATCTCCCCAGCCCCAGTTGTGAGAATTTTGTCTACTTAAGTATTTTGTGGGAGTGTTGACTTTTTTCAAAGGCCTTTCTTCTCTGTGTCTATTGAGATGGCCATGTGGTCAGAGTGTATGACTTTAACATCTGGCTGATCTACAGGTGTTACAGCGGCTGCATTCCTTGAAGGGCCTTCTTTTGAGCTAGTGTTAGGCCTGAGTGGTCAGGGATGGGAGCCTCTGGACCAAGCAGACCCCTCAGAGGCAGAAGCCTATCCTGGTTTCCCTGTGGCTCTTCCTGACTTGCCCAGCAAGGGCATCTGCTGGCGGCCTGCAGTTCTGTCAGAGATCAGGAGTACAGGATGAGGGAGGCTTCTAGAGTTCAGGCTGTGGGCTGGGCTGGGAGGGGACATGTCAGCAAGGACTGAACCATGTTCAACAGAAGATCGAGAGGCCTGGCACCCAGACCACCTGAGAAGGTCTTTCACGCTGTAAGTCACGGCTTCCAGGCTTCTTAGGGGCTGGCAGTGGCACGGGCTGCTGAAGGGGACAGTTTAGGCTACCACTGCCTCCTTAGGAGGAAGTCTCAGAAGGCCTGTTGCAGGTCCTTCCAACCTTCCCTAAGAATAAGGTTACCCAGGAAGGAAGCCACTGGGTCCCTGCAGGACACTCCCACTAGAGTCATCTGTCCCCCCACTGGCAGCTCAGCTCCTGCCCTACACCAAGCTCAAGGCCACCGGACCTCTTAACTGATAAGGACCAGGAACAGCAGGACGTCCTGTGCCGAATGGTCAGGCCACCAAAGCCTTACTTGTTAGGCTGGGCAGCTTCTTAGAAACCTCTGGGAGGTCATTGGCAAGGGGACAGCTCAGCTCAACTTTGAAATACAAGTGTCCCTAAATCTGGGGGTCACTAGAAGGACCAGCACAAAGACGGGATCTAGAGGAAGAGTCACTCCAGCATCGTGGTCAATCAATGTGGTGGGGATGCACTGGGCTGACAGCCTGGGGACACTGATCTAAAGAACAGCATCCCTCGTCATCGCTGTCTGGGGTGTGGCTCTCCAGCAGAGGGAACATAAACTAAAGCAATGAAAGCACAGAGCCTCACACTGCTCGTGAGCACAGGACCCAGCAGGCCTCACTGCTGGGCACTGAAGTCACCGAGTAGAACTGCCCCCGAGTCCCTGCCACTAGACTACTGGAGAACAGATCGCCAAAGCTGCCTGGGGGATGGCCCAGCCCTTACCTCTCAGGGGGCATGGGGAGCAGCAAAGTGCAGCTCTCTGACGCCAGGCCCCTGGAGGAAGGCAGACACTCTGGCTGCCATTTCCTTCTGCCCTAACCATGCGGCTGCTGTACCACAAGGCTCTGAAGGCTTGGAAACAGTCACCTTCAAAAGCTGCCACTTGGTAGCTTGGGTGGGACTCTCTGGAACAGCTGCTACCTCCCTGGCAGAAGGCCCAAGTGCCAGCTGCTGCTCTCAGTCTCAACCCCGAGAACAGACGGCTCGGCCATGTCACACCTCGGGGCCAAGGCTGGCAGTCCAGAGACCTAAGACATCGGCACAAGGGTCTGGCGAAGTTCACAGAATAAAGAGGCTCCCACAAAAGTCCAAATCACCACCAATACATTTATTCGAGGAGATGGGGTCATATCTTACCATGAGGGGAGGACTAGACATTGGCCTGTGTGACCTGTGCATATTCACACACTGCACAGGTGACAGAACCCTCACACTTGGTGTCACTGTCACAGACAAGCGAATGAGGGGGATAGTCTTAGGAGTCACATGATTTCCCAATCAGGAGAAGGCACTGCCCTTCTATCAGAAAAGTAGTGTTGAGGACAAGGGCAGGACACAGCGCTAGCCTCCCAGCACAGGCCCAGGCATGATGGCGCCCTATTTACAAAGCAGGAACGGGTGCTTCTGGCTAAGTGGCAGGGTAAGCTGGGCTGGAGGTGGAGGGACCTGATCCCATAAGCCTCTGCCCATGACCTTTGCCTCCACAGCCTTTCTCTGCCCTTGTACAAGATAGACTCAAGTACCTCTGGGCAGGAGGGGATTCTTCCCCAACTCTGCTCTCCCAGGCTTCCTCAGGTCCCAGGTGAACCACCTCCACCAGCCCCACATCTGGATAGACACATGGCAAATATGGACATGAAGCCGGACTGGGCTGGAGTCCCTCGGGCCCTCACCAGGGATAGGCCAAGACCCCATAAATGTTTGGTCAGGCGACTTCGGTTACTCAAGGGCAAAGCATGATCCTGATGACACCCGGCGGAAAAGCAGGCTGGAGCCACGGAAGAGCTGGCCCTGCAGGAGACAAGAGGCAGTCAGTGGGAACAAGGCCATACTTCCTCAGAGGCCCAGAGCCACACAGAAAGGGTGTAAAGGACAAGCCACAATCATGAAAGCAAGAACAGATTTTGCCTTCACCAGCAGCCTGGTGGCTCAGGCCTGTAAGTTCAGCCAAAGGGATACTGAGGCAGGAAGACTAATTCAGGGTTGGTCTGGTCCACAAAGCAAGTTCATGGCCAGCCTGAGCAACTTAGTGAAACCCTGTCTAAAAATAAAAAGTAAAAGGGGGATGGGAGCTGGGCGTGGTGGCGCACGCCTTGAATCCCAGCACTCAGGAGGCAGAGGCAGGTGGATCTCTATGAGTTCCAGGCCAGCCTGGTCTACAAAGTGAGTTCCAGGACAGCCAGAGCTACACAGAGAAACATGCTCTTGAAAACCAAACCAAACCAAAAATAAACAAATTTAAAAAAAAAAGGGCAGGCTGAAAGTGGCTCTAGCTCAGTGGTAGAGCGCTTGCCCAGCATGTACAAGATGCTGGGTTCAATCTCCAAATGAAAGTCTTCCCTTAAGCCTATGGCTGAGCAGGAGCCCCAGGCCCAACCCTGCAGGAAGCCCCTGCTCTCCCAATCCCCATGGTACATGAGAGGTGTAGCCCGACTAGTGGTGCTGGAGGGAACTTTGCCTCTTACTCTGTTTCTTCCTCCGAGTAAAGATTAAAATTTTTTTTAAACTGTTATTGTGTGTGTGTGTGTGTGTGTGTGTGTGTGTGTGTGCATGCACTAGGGCTCACGTGTGCAGGGCAGAGGACAGCTCTGGAGTTGGCTCTCTCCTTCCACCTTTGGGTGGATCTTGGGGATGAACTCTGGCTGCCAGGCTGGCACAGCAAGCACCTTTACCCACTGAGCCACCTCACCCCATCCCACCCATTCTCTACCTAAAGGGTACTCAGAAACCATTGCTGTCCCTGCCAGACTCCCATCAGACCCAGCTGAACCCTGAAGATCCCCCAGGTCCAGAAAGGGCCTATGGAAGAGTTTGGCTGAAGGCATCCCAGACGCCCTTGTTACTGGGGAAGTGAGTTCTTGGTCTCTGTTAGCTACCACCTCCAAAGAAGGTACAGCATTTATTTATTTGGTTTTTCGAGACAGGATTTCTCTGTGTAGCTTTGGAGCCTGTCCTGGAACTAGCTCTTGTAAACCAGAACCTACAGAGATCTGCTTGCCTCCGCCTCTGAGTGCTGGGATTAAAAAGCATGTGCTACCACTGCCTGGCCCTTTGTTCATAGGTTTTCACTGTTGCCCAGGCCCTGAGCTTCAGCCTCACGTGACTTTCTCCTCTCAGCCAGAGCTGGGACTACTTAGTACCTACTTAATACCACGGCCTTTTTGAAAGGTGACCTTGTGAATGTCTCAGAGCAGGTGTCTCCTCTACCCTCTCAAGCCAGCTCCTCCAGGCTCCTCCTCCTCTGGAGCAGCCAAGAACCCCCTTCCCATCCCCTCACCCCCACCCCCGCTTCTAGCTGCTCACCTGCACACTCAGGTACTTCCAGCAGTGGATCCAGGACTTGAACACAGGGGAATAAGGAGGGAGTCCAGCCTGCAGCCTGTGGAGGAAGAACAGGGGTTCTCAGATACATCTTCAAAGAGGGCAGGAGAACTCAGGCGCTGTGCCCTATGCCCACCCCAATACCATGCTAACCCACAGGAAATTATGTGTAGGTGGAGGGGCTGCAAGGGCTCATCTAGATGTCCCAGCGGCCATGGCAGGGGGCCAGGTGGAAGGGTACACACGTACCCACAGTTGTTCACAGCCATGAGATCTCCAACAAGCAGGAAGGGGTAGGTCAGCATGCTTACTGCAATCTGAAAGACAGACAGACACCAGTGTCAGCATGCCCCTTGCTGGGTCCTCCAGGCCCAGTGAGACCTGCCTCCAGCCCACCCTGGCCCTTAAAGGCAGTCAACAGGACTTACCCCCATCACAAATTTGGTATAGCTCCTGATGGCCAGGGCCTGGCTAAACTGTAGACAGAAAGGAAGCAGCGTTTACCACAGGAATGTTAGGGGCAGACTTTAGGTCTGTGGTACCCTTACCTTGCCTCATCTCACCCTCCACAACCCCCTTTTCCAGGCTGGTTCCTGCGGATGAGGATGTAGCTCCACAAAACTGCTTTAATTTGTAGACACTGAATGGGCAGTGAAGATCCACCCACCAGTCTCCTCATATCACAGGTCACCCTCCCTCAGGACTGCCAACTGGAGCCAAAAGACACCCCACGGACCATGAATGACACCCCCGCCCCATCCTTCCAGGTCTGGCCATTCCTGCTGTCAGAACGCCTGGCTTCCAGGAACCCTAACCTGTTGTGAGTCCCTAATCCTTATCTTGGTTGAGCAGAAGCCATCAAACCATCAAGTGCCCGGGCCTTCTGATGCCTGACCCCTGCAGGTGAGGTCTGCAGGCTGACACAGATGGCACCACCTGGCCCAGGATAGCGCACCTGTGCTGTTTCTCTTGACACCAGAGCTGCCAGGACCAAAGGTCACTATGGTCACGGAGAGGCACTGTAGGTTCAGTGTCCATCTATAGTCTGGGATGGCCTTGACTACATAATTCTCCTACCTCTGCCTCCCAAGTGCTGTGATTACATACCAGGCCACAGTGGGATTTTTGTTTGTTTGTTTTTTGAGACAGGATTTCTCTGTGTAGCCCTGGCTGTCCTGGAACTCACTCTGTAGACCAGGCTGGCCTCAAACTCCAAGATCCCCCCTCTCTGCCTCCTGAGTGCTGGGATTAAAGGTGTGCGCCACCACTGGCCGGATCACAGTGGGTTTTAAAGCAGGACGTATGAAGGCTAAAGGACAGTAGCTATTAGCTGCCCTCATTTGCCGAAGCTTTGGATAAACTAGGGCCCACTTCTAACACTATAGAGATGGAATTCCTTAGCTTTCTCTCAGGCAGGGGTCAGGGTAACCTCATCTCCCCAGCACCAGGGACAATCAGGGCCCCTCTCACCCAGGTCAAGAAAATCCCCAAGTCCCAGCCTGTCCCAGACCCTGGGCATCAGCACACAGAAAGAAAGGCAAGCCCTTGTTCCAACCAACCTGGGAACCTGGATTCTGGTCGCTCCCCAGCCCCCCTGGGGTGTCACTCACGCTGTCATCCACCAGGTAGGCATTGATGAAGTGGGCCAGCAGGTTACAGCCCCATAGGAAAACCACATCGCCCAGGAGGTGAGGGATTAAGCCACTAAAAAAACAAGGTGAGCAGAGATGAGCAGGGTCGAGACCCAGGAGGTGGGAAGGCTGCACCCAGCTTACACCTGCAGCACCCAGGCCCAGCCTCGGGGAGGGCCTGGGAGAGTAGTGCTGCCACGGGGCAGGCGGCGGTCCTCCTCCCACATGGAGGTCTTGGGTGTCACAAACTGATTAGTGGTGTCATAAGCTACTCTCAGAAGCCCTGGTGTCCCAGTGTGATAGCAGCCACACCTGGCAAATACAGATCACAAAAGAGTGCCTGGCAGCTGGCAGCTTCTCCTGGTCGCTCACCCGACCAACTCTCAGTGAACCACTCAGTGTCTCTGTCCTTCACCCTGGAATGTTCCACCAACAATGCGTCATGCATGTGCTTGCAATGCACCATGCAAGTGTTTGCAATGCACCATGCAAGTGCTTGCAAGGACAGCTTCCCTGCAGTGATGGCCTTCAGGGCAAACCACTCTCTGGATCGCAAGGTTCCCTGCGAAGTTGCTGAGGTGCCAGAGAGACAGCCAGGCAGTTTAGAGGGCCTGCTGCTCTTACAAAGGAGCTGGCTTGACTCTAGTCCTAGGGATCTGAGACTTCCTTTGGCACCCATGGCTCCTGTGTACACCCGGTACACACAAACTCACACAGGCACACACATAAAAGCAACACGTACATAAATTAAAAAAAAATCTGAAAGTCCAATAAAATGTTAACTAAGTAAGATGCCAATGTTCGGAGGGCAGTCAACAAACATCTTGGCGGATGCATCATTCCCCAGTGGGTGCAGAGAGACTGTACCTATATGTTTCCCTTCTCCAAAGCCACCCACAACAAGCATGTGCTGCAGAGGATCCCAGTCACGAGCTGCCCAAGACTGGAGTGTGTCACAATCTGATGGACCAAGCACCTGAATCCACACTCTTACACATGGGTGTAAATACAGGGGTAGGTTTCTCAACCTTGCTCTATGGCCATTTAGAGCTGGGCAACACTTAACTGATCTAGGGTGTGAGCGTTACTTGTCTTATTCTAGCAACAAAATGTTTACCTAAGAATGTTGCCCACAACTTTCAACTGGTCATTTCCTTGTATCATGTTAATGCAGTTTTTATCTTACTCCTAGCTTCTGGGGTCAGGTATTTTAAACAGTTGGAAATTAAATGCCGACGATTTCAGCGTTCACTGGAGCTCCCTCCAGGTGCTGTCCTATGTTTCTGTGTTATTATTTTCACTTGCATCTTCATCCTCTTTACTACTTCTCTGATCCCCATGCTTCTACCCTAGTAAGTGGCATTTTTGTCAAAGCTGGTCTCTGACAGTACGCATGACCACTGTACACCACTGCCTAGACCTTCAAGTAGCAAAACAAAAGCCACACTGTCAGCCTGCCTCCTTGGCTGCCTGGCACACATTCTTTCTGAAAAGTCTTTATGGTCTGATCTTTCTTTGTGAGTAAGTAAGCTGGGCTCAAAACCATCAGTGCCGGGTCTGTGGCCCTCAGGAGATCATATACCCGGAGACAAAGGCCTCTGTGCCTCTGTTAATGGCTGCCCTATGGAAACACAGGCCCAACAGGGTCAGGTTTTCTGACTTGTTAAAAGAAGTCAGAAACACGGACTTCTGAGCAAATCATACTGAGCAGTCAAAGCCCACTAATTGTCAGATCAGAGCCCCACTGCCAACACCCAATCCTTAGTCCAAGTCGTAGCTTGACAGTCACCTTTGGCAACGATGCCAAGGACTATGCAGTACTTCTGAAGTCGAGTTCTGTCCCTGGCAACCCCAGAGCCCAGAAAAGACCTGGCAGGGGCTGGCTAGCTCCTCTCCCTAGCATGAGATAGTGTGTGTTGCTGGGTGCAGAGCTTGGCCCTCAGGCATGCCACACTCTGTCACTAAGTTACACCTCTTGCCCAGGTCCATTTTCACTTAAGCTATGACCCAAAAGGGCTGGACAGCTCTGGTCTCCACCATGCTATGAAGTGCAACACAGCTGGGCAGCAGCTGCTGAGCCTGTGGCCCACTCTGTGGTGAGGAGAGCACACCTGTTAGCAGAGCCACGTGCGGCTGGTACAGGGATAGACTCACGTACACAAAGAATCCCAGCAGTCCCTCCTCCTTGAAAATCTTCCCAATGGAGCTCAGGACGCCACTGGGGAGGCAAGATGGAGATGAGGTCACCTAGCAGAAGGCTACCTTCCAGCCTTACTCAGATCAGCAAGCACAAGCCAGAGTGGGAGTCTGTCACCAGGAAGGACCCCAGGGGAGAAGCAACCTTTCTTTTGGGGTGAGATGAATTTATTAAACCACTTGTGGATGCTGGGGTGCAGCAACCCACAGGGCAGAAGACGGAAAGGCGAGTAAGAACAGGGGCTGAGAGCAGACAAGACCACCTGCACCGGGCAGCAGAGGACACTGCAGCTGGAAGGCCTGGGTCAACCCAGGAAAAAAACACTTCTGTCCTCTCACTCGGCAAGCCTGGGGTCAAGAGCCCTGCTGCTGCCTGCTGGAGATAGCGGGCAGGCAGGCTATGGCTTCCTGGCTCCACAGCCACCTCTGACCTGTGACTGGAAACAGCTGGCCTGCACAGAGGCGCTGCCATGCCCAGGTGGAAGAGGCAGACGAACAAGCCTGGCTAGCTAGAGCTGGTGGCAGGCTCCCGGCCCTATCATACCCTATGTTCTTCTCGTGACAGTGGCCTGACCCACTGGGGTTTCAGCCAAGCTGTCCCCTTGGGTCATTTACCAACCTCATATCTCAGTCTGGGGAATCAAACAACTCCCAAAAGTGAACCCAGAGCCAAGCATTCTGGCTGTAGAAAACAACCGAAGTCAGGAAACAGCAGCGGAAAAGGCTTTGTGTTTGGGCCATGGGCTTCCCGGCCTGAGCTGAATCTGGGCGTGTGAGGAGAAGGGAGCTTCTCGGTGGAGGATGAGAAGAACAGAAAGCCAGGTTTTGGGAGCCAGAGAAACTGAGGAGTCCAGGAAGGAACCCCGGCTCACACCTAACCCAAACAGACTCCAGCACAGGGCATTGAGGCTCCACACCCCACTCTGCAAGGAGCTGAGGCTCATTTAGAGAATCACGTGAGGCAGGGACAGTCCTCAGAAGTGAGTTGGTAAACAAGCTATCCCCCGCCAGAAGAGTACAGACATTCAAGAATTACCTACCTGTACTTGGCCTCCCGTCCCACAAACTGTACCATGCAGCGCATTGAGATGACTGAGGAGAGAGAAAGCACGGGGGTGACCTGGAGGGAAACTGCTTGGCACCCGACCCCTGGGGTGTCCAGTGCAGCTCAGGAGGGGCGGCCCTCGGACCCCGCAGCCACAGTATTGTCCATGACCAGGAAGGGCACCAGGCAGTCTGCTCTCACTCACCCCCCACCCCAGTCTTCCCGATCATCATCTACCACTGCTTCTCTTGTGTCCGGGAGGGGCCAGCCCACACCCACCCACTGCACTGTAGAGGGCTCAGCAGCAGGGTCCTTACCATGTAAAGGATGGGCCAGCATGCGTGACACACACTGCATCATCATCTCATAGGACGTCTGTGAGAGAGGGGGGGACCATCAGGCTTGCATCCACAGGGAGATAAAAGACTACATGGAGAAACCCGGATTCCCTCCTCAGGCCTCAGTCTAGCAGATGTGCCCGCCCCCACCCTACGGCTCCCTGAGGTGTGCTGCCATCCTGGGCCAGAGCAGTTTCATAGGCTTTTAGGGAGGGAGATCTCCTGCAGTGTCCAACTAAGACTCCTTCCACCTGGGGATGAGAAATCTCCTCTCTGTCCCTTGGCACCAACCTCTTTCACAACTTTCTTCAGCGACGTCTTCATGTCATCCTTATTGGAAACCTGCTCGATCTCGTCTGGAGGGAAAACCTGACCACAAACAGAGCGGGCCGAAGGAAGACAGTCATGAGTCACAGATGAGTGCCTAAGGGGCGGAGCACTCTGTTCGTTGTCTGGGCTGTCGGTAACCACCAGGCTTGGGGAACTGAGGGGGAAAGGCACCATCACAGCTGCCACGGCTGTGGGAAAAGAGGGAGGACTGTGGGGTAGGGGGCCTCCCAAGCACAAGCCCAGGGGCTATGTATGCACTGGAGTCTGCGTGGAGATGTGGGACCAGGGCCAGCAGATTGCACCCAACTGTGACTGGAGCCTGGGGAACCCTGGGCCACTGCTCACCTTCTTCATGCTGCCCCGGGTCACAGTGGACAGGGCGTTGGACATCAGGCGGGGGCTCAGGCCCCGGAACAGCCCTATCTTTCCGTCCACCTGCACAATGTACTTGGCTGTAAGAAGGCAAAGGGGGTGGCATCACGCCCAGCCTAGGACACCCACTGCTGGACCACACACCCAGACCAGTGGTTTCCCAATCACTGCTAAATGCAGCCGGGGTGTGTGTCCAGGGTCTGACACAAGCCAGCTCCGACCCCAAATGTCACCTTATCTGTCTCTTTTGGTAAAACGTTCCACGTTCTTCTGACAAATAAGCCCATCTGACTTCTTTCGCGCTTCCTTTCTTTCTTTTCCTTAGCTTTGAAAACTACTTGGCAAACTCATCTGTTGTTTCTCAACTCAGCAGCTGGAATGTTGTAATCCAAAACCAATTTCAGCTGCTTATATTTTTCTTGGGGTGGGGGTGGGGTACCCACAAGCAGAGATGACCTTCCCTACCTAAGGGAGGGGGAAAGGAAGGGCATGGTTAGACAGGCCTAGGAAGGTCTGTGGGCCACGCTGTGGCCAGGACACCACAGTGCGTTACCATGCTGTGTTCTACCTAGGACGTTCCTTGACACCTCTGGCTCCTGTTAGTAAGGAACAAGGTAGAAACAGAGTAGCACTGGGGAGACCCTGGATGGTCAGGTGGCAATGGGGACTTCCTGTCCCCACTGCTGTATTTCACATTCAGTGTGTGACATGTCTTGCACTCCCTACTTTACATTTAATCCATGTTCAATAACGTAATGTGCTTCTCCAAACCCTGGAAGCCAACAGAATATTCCCTCAATTGGATCCCCTTTCAGACCTGTGACGTCAGCTCTCTAGCATAGAACACAAACATGACGCACACAGGCAGTGATGAGCACGTGTGCCCTTTTCTCCTCTGCAGCATAGCTGCCAGGTGACTCCACATCACACCCAACAAGGGCTTCTAGGGACAGGCAGTACACCTGTTACCTGCTTCCTGAGGAGGGGGCGGGGAAGAAAGGACTGGGGAAGGAGGAGATGAGGGTGCTGGAGGCTGGACAATGAACTGAGCAGAGCACACTTCTGGATCGAGGGGCAGGCTCAGGCAGAGCCTCACTGCGGCTCTCACAGAACCAGCTCCTGGATTTTCCCACTTCTGCGCTCAGCTGTCAAGTGAAAGGAGACAGCACTGTCCAGAGGCCTTCTCTGGAGCTTCCCCGTCCCACCTCCTCAGGGCCTTTCTGCAGAGCCTGCAAACCCGCAGGGATTCCAGCCTTATGCCACACAATGTCCACAGCTGTGGGGGAGGAGGAGACACTGGCCAGACAGTTCTAGACAGCCAGACAGCCGGCACTTCCTGACCCAGGAGCAGCCAGGTCCAGAAGAGCCCAGCAGACATCCGCTCTTGACATCTGATCTGAAACATTTATAAAACCTGGGTGGGGGCTCCTCAGAACCTGGCTCATGCTAGCGAGGAGGGAGGGACCCTTAGATGAAGGTCAGGACAGTCCCATGTGAACAAGCATGACATCAGACATGAGTTCTTTCTAACAGCGCCAGCTGCTGGCTTGCCACATGTCTGCGCTCACTATCTGTATACCATGCTGGGTGGGGGTGCTCTACTTGCATAGTTCCCCTACATCAATGATCTTAAAAAAAAATATAAACACATGTCCCCACAAAATGGCCATTCTGCCTGGTCCTAGATGCTGCACTCAGAACTGGAGGCAAAATTGGAAAAGAACCTGACCTGTGATTCTGCCAATATTTAATGTGTGTTGGAGAAGGTGGCTCAGAGGTCAAGAACCAGGTTATGTAGCAGGGGAGACTCAAAAAGAACATTCTAGATTAGCCAAATAGGTAAGAGAGGTCCGGAATGGGACTCAGGCAGTAAACTCGGGAAGGCGCTTTTAAGATCCCTTGTGCTGGCAGGAGGGGACAGGGAGACACAGCAACGGCAGATCCTATCATGCCCTAGCCAGCTGTCACCCACAGCTGAGGCCTGAGAACAACAATGGGTATCTCGTCAGACCAACCTCCCCATAGGGAGGAACCAGTGCAGTTCGTGGGGCTGGAGCAGACAAGCAGTAGCACAAGTTCACGTATCTGTAGAGAATCTACGCCCCCCACCCACCAATGCCCAGTTCTAGAACCAGCCTGTGTCCTGCAGCCTGGGCTGCAGCACCAACGGCTCCCAGCCAACTCCTCTGCCTCAGGCCACTCTCAGGTCCCCTCCCTGGAGCTGGCAGTAGCTCCTGGTCCAGGCTGCACAGCAGGTTCCCAAGGCTAGTTGGGCCTGTGGCACTCACCGTAGGTGAAGAAGCTCGGCAGGTAGAGGACCTTCCTCCCCAGCACATTGGTCCCAAGGGTGGGGGGCATCGGCTCATGACCCACCTTCAGAATCAACAGAGACAAAGGACAGGGTCACTCTAAGGTGGCTCGCTCACGGCTACCTCCTACACATGTGGAACTAAACTACACCTCCCTGGGACCATCAGCTGATACCCTTCATCAATGCCCAGACTTAGGTCCCACCCTGGCCTCAATCTAAATCCCACCTCCATGCTAGACAATCTCAGTGCACAAACAACCGCTTACATTTTATTACTTAAGAGCCTTTTGCTACATTGTAGTCTTACCCACTGTGACTGTGCAGGACGGAAGGAGGGAGATTAAGATGTGCATGCTCAGAGGACAACTTTGTGGAGCTGATTCTCTTCTCCCGCTCTGAGGTGGGTTCCGGGGATAGAACTCAGGTTGCTTTATTACACTTGTTTTTACGTCCCTGTGTATTTGTGTGCAGGCACACACATCCACGGTGTGCAATGGAGGTCGGAGGACAAATTGCTGAGCTGGTTCTCTCCTTCCACCATGTAGGTCCTTTGGAGTCAATACAAGTCCTCAGGTGTCTTTACCCTGAGTCATCTCATTGGCCCAGAGATACATGTTTAAGTTTGTTTGGTTTTTGAGACAGGGTTTCTCTGTGTAGCCTTGGCTGTCCTGGAACTCAGCTCTGTGTAGCCTTGGCTGGCCTCAAACTCAGAGATCTGCCTGCCTCTGCCTCCCAAGTACTGGGATTAAAAGTGTGTGCTACCACTGCCTGACTGTTTAAATTTTTTTAACACTTATTAACTTATGTGCACATGTGTGTCATGGCATACATGTAGAGGTCAGAGGACAATTTGCAGGAAATGGTTCTCTTTCTGTCATGTGGGTTCTGGGGATCCCCCCATCCAAGACTGGGTTTCACTGTGTAGCCTGGCTGTCCTGGAACTCGGGTCATCCACCACACTTGACAGCAAATGTCTTTACCAATCCGCTGACCTGCAGCCCCCATTTTTAAATCTTCACTCTCCATTCTCCTCTGAGATGAATCTATTCATTCCCATCTTCAGGAGAAAACTTCATTCCAGCCTAATTCCCACCACAGTGACCAAACGGTCTCAGCTCTGCTGCCACCTACCTGGCTCCCTTATGGCTCCGGCGAATACCTCCCCATCTGTCCCTGCCAGTCCCAGGCTTAGCAAGCAAGGTCTCAATCACCCTGTATCCCGAGGACAAAAGGGCCCCGTTTCCACAGACATAGAGCAGGGCGTTATCACCAAGGATCTGTCAGTCCCACAGAGGGACAGCAAGAGGACTGAGTCAGCCACACCAACATGGGACCCCTGTGGAGGGGCCAGGGTGCTAATATTTTGCCAATCGATGAGAAAATCTGCTGCCAGCAGGTGAGGGGTACAGACCAGCGCCTATGTGGGGGTGAGGACTACCATACTTGGCACAAGGGTGGCACACTAGCCTTGTGCCCTCAGCACAGTCTGGAGTGGCACCTGCTGGATGCAGCAGAGGACAAAGCCCACAGGTTGGGAGGCCTGGCCTTGTAAACCGCATTGGCCCTTTGCTGTCTGCTGCTGTTTCTTCATCTTCATTAGGAAGGGGTTTCATCAAAGTTTATCCTATTCCTGTGGATGCACCTCTGAGACATATTAAAGATGACTGCTCGCAAATGTTTAATTCTTATTTTTATTATCAGTGTGTAGGTGGACCTCTGGAGTCGGGTTTTCTCTTGACACCTTGATTGTAAGTTCCAGGGGTTGAACTCACACCCTCAGGTTTGAGCAACAAGTGGCCTACCTGCCACTAACCATCTCGACTGTAACATTCAAAACCCCTTCACTGTGAGGTCTTTAAAATAGAAAAGTGCAGCTTGCAGAGTTTATCCAGAGAAGAGTCAGGTGAGCCAGGCAAAGAGCTTTCCCTTCCAGAGTTTTTCTTCTAGGACTGAAGTTCCCGCCATCTTCCTTCAGTAGTGTTGGGTCCTTTGTACTCCCAACTTCCAGCCCCAGGCTCCTGCTACAGTGCTGTCCTCCCAGGCTCACCTCTACAGCTCCAGCCCAGCCCTGAAACCTGCCCCCAGCCACACATGCTCACGGCACCCAAGTCTGCTGAGCGCATTGTATTGATTTTGACCCCACACAGGGTTTCTCTGTGTAGCCCTGGTTGTCCTGCAATTCGCTCTGTAGACCAGGTTGGCCCCGAATTCACAGATATCTGCCTGCCTCTGCCTCCCGAATGCTGGAATTAAAGGCGTGCGCCACCACTTTAATCTATCTTCCTAATGTCCACTGGGTTACCATCAAAGGCATGCTGTTAGCCACGGTCAAGTTCTCCAGGATCTGTCCCCAAATCATGCTCACCCAAATGTGTTTCTGCATGTCCTGACCACATCCAGCATTGTGAACCTAATACCAGCAGAGCCAGTTCACCACCTTCAAGCCTGTGCCACCTCCACCCTGACACCCACAGTCTTGATCTAAGGCCTTACGTTCTTTCTCCCTCACCGTAGGCAACCTCCATCTAGCACTGCACACCTGCTCCCTGCAAAAGACAACCTGTCATTATTATTACTTTTTTTTCCATTGTTACTCCGATTGCTAAGCTATATCCATTAAGCTCTCTCCCTTGGCTGTAAAACACCCCCCCCCCGCCCCGAACAGGGCTCTCCGGTCCATACCCCCTGCCATCGAGTTCTCGCCACCCTTGGGCTCCCACTCACTCTCCAGGTCCTTTTCCAAAACCCTTTTATGTCATTCTTCTTTTCAAACCTGTATACTAACACCACCCAGTGATAAGCCACTTCCCCACGGCCCTCCCATGAAGCCCACCCATTCCTGGCACCCAGCAGTCCCCCCACCCCACCCCACAGACACTCCACCTTCCATCCTAAGGTCCAGCATTCAACTCTCAACCCATCAGCTCAGTTCAAAATACCTCCAAAGCGCAGTGTCTCTCCTAAGTTGAGGCTCAGCATGCTGTAAACCCTAATGCTGTAAATGCCCCATCAGCCACTTCCAAACCTGTCAGTTTGATGCCCAGTGGGCCTGGCTGCATCTTCTCATTCCTTGTCGTATTTTCTAGTCAAATTCCAGATTCTACCATCCCATCCCTCAGACACCAGAGAGTCAATGATTCCCATCCTCAAGGCCTTCTTATTCCAAACGCACTCCTGATTCTCTCAGTTCTATTACAAGGACAGTAAACTCTCACACCTACTTGCTTAAATCAATCCTCAGCTCTTAGCTGGGTCTCCATCTCAATTTTCACTACCCATCCGCCACTCCTCTGAACTGGAAATTTCTAGAAAACATCTTTGGATATCAGTCTGAGACTGAACCATGCCAATCAAAAGTGTCCCCGCCTCCACCAAATGAACACGTTCTTCCACCTCCCCCATCCCACATCCCGCCTTTATCTTTCCGGACTGCATCGCTGGCAACAAGCAAAAAACGTTAGGTGCCCAAGCATCCTAGAGTCTAGACATCCCTACCTTTGCTTCAGTTTTAGCTGGCCCTTACCTATTGTGCCTATCTCCACTGCCCTTTCTGCCCATTCCCACCCACGCAGACACAACCACTGCAATTTCATTTCCTTCCTCTCCTAAATGCGTCATCCCCATCCCCCTGAAAGCCGCCTCCTGGCTCCCCTCTCCAGACTCGTCGCTAACACGGCTCCACTCCCCCAAAGCGCAGGCCCCTCCTCCCACCAAATCTGTCGTCGCCATCAAATCCACAGCCCCCTTCTCAAGTAAACCGATCGCTCTTCCCTACTGCATTCTCTCCCTCCCCAGATTTTTGGCCCCGATGCCCACTCCTTTGTCTCTCAAAGTGCTTTTATCCATCCCTATAAATCCAGAGCCCCGTTGTCCTCTGCCCCAAATGGATTCACCTTTTAAACACTTTGCTTTCGGCCCCAGCCCTCCTCTACCCATTCACCACAACTTCTCAGCCTTCCTCCCCCAGCTCTGTGGTTTCTTCTCGCACCATTACAAATCCATTACTCTTCGGAATCTCAAGCCCACTGCCTCCGACTATTTATCTCCCATATCTTATCGCCCCCCTTGCACCCCCAATCCCCTCCAATCCCACATCTGTCACTCGCGTCCCTTAGCCTCCTCCCTGCACTTCCACATGCCTTCCTTTCCCACGTCTGTCACCAGCGTCCCTTAGCCCCCTCCCTGCACCCCCACATCGCACACCCCCATCGTCATCCTCCCGCGGCGCCCCTCGGCCGCACCTGGATCAGCAGCTTCACGTAGAGTAGCGGGTGGCTCAGAGCCGTCACGCCCGCGCCCAGCGCCACGAACAGCGCCTCGGTGGTCGGGGCGTTGTCCCCGGAGCCCGGACCCCCCGCGCCGCCGTCCATCCTGCGCGCCGACGGCTGAGCCGCTGGCCGAGGGTGGCGAGGGTGCGCACGGTGCGCGGGCGGCGGGTCGCGAGCGCGGGCCTCGACTCCCGCCGGCGCGCCGCCGCGAGCTCCTGCTCCAGCTCCGGCTCCCGCCATCCCCGCGGCGCCGCCGGGAGCCCAAGGCGCCACTTCCGGGTCCGAAGCCCCCATGGCGCCAGGCGGCGAGGTCACTCCCCGTCACATGGTGGTGGCCACGCCCTCTCTAGCGTCAGGGGGCGGGGCCGGGCGGCACCACTCGCGCCGCGGGGGGAGGGGGCGTGGTTGGTTGGCCTGTGCCTTCCTGCGAAGCTTTACTGCCCGGCCTCGTGCGCCCGGGGCCCATTCTCTGCAGCCCGCCCCTTTGCGGACCAGGCCTGTTGCCGCAGTTGTGCCTACGGACCAGCGCCTCTGCGCCCCTCCAGCGAGCTCCCCGGGCCTGAGTAGAAACCCCTCAGTATTTGAGTAACTCATGGCTGGTGAGGGTTAGGAGCACCCGGGGCGTGTGCACCGGCGCAGGCCCCGTGCTGGGTGTGTTTTGTAACTAACTGGGTCTAGAGTAGCTCTAGTCTAGTGGCTGGAACACGGTGTTTTGCAGGGCTTACGTGCAATCCTCACAGCCACCTTCCTCCAGCGAGTGTCTTGTTTTTGTTTGTGACCTGGTCCCACCTTTGAGCAAGCCCAGCAGCGCTCTGCTAGTCGAGCGCTTCCCAATAATATAATTTTCTGGTAAATGGACCTTAGCGTCAGCAGGCACATGGGCCCTTTGCCTGCCCTTATTCTGTTGCTAGTTCGTTCCTGAGGACAATCTTCAGTCAGACATCTGCATCCCTTCATGATTGCCCACGAAAAAATCCCATCACTGCCATCTGCACCGCCACTTCTGACAACAGCCCGTTGTCGTTGTCATTTTCAGAACCTTACAGTTTCCCCTTATAGTGAGCTTTCTCCACCTCCCATTCTGCTCCCCCAACCCAGACTTGTCCATCCTCCCCTGGGGGGGTGTGCGTGAGTGGGGGCAGGGGAGGGTTTCAATGTATCATCAAACCTTCTACCTTCTCCTAGACAGACTTTAAATGATTTCCTCTTGCCTGGATTCTGATTTAACTTCTTCATGGGGATCTTCAAGTCAAGTTCCTAGTGCAGGACTATACCCGGAAGACGGCTTTCCAGGGATGAGGGAAGGGGCGGGATTTACCTCACCTTCCTGACAATTCCCCACCCAAATCCTTTCCTTCCGTGGGCTTTTCCTTGGCATTTCCCCCTACGCCTTGCTTTTCCATCTGAATCTGACTGTCCACCATTGGGCCCGGTGTCTGGCTCTTGCAGCCTGTGACTCCCTGTAAGGGAGCTGTATTGTATTGTCTGGTATTAATGTCTGTCTTCCACGACCCCAAATATAGGGATGCATATAAAGTATATCTTCATAGAAATCATTCCTAAGTGAATGAACCAGACAAAGAAACTTAGGTGCAAACAGTCAAGTGTGGTGGCTCACACTTGTAAACCCAGCAATACTCAGGAGATGGAAGCAGCAGGATCAAGAGTTCAAGGCCAGCCTGGACAGTGTACTCTGTTACATCAATTTCCTTGACTGCAATTCATAGCTGGCTGTGGGCAATCACAGGTTCTTTCACTCACATCTTAGTTACTAATATTAATGCAAGATATAAACCACACTGAAATTATATGTGTGTGTCTGCGTTACAGATGACTTCAAAGGGTTACAAAGGCCACAGAATTCAAGGACTTTCAAGAGGCCTTACCGGAGGCAGAGGCAGAGAAAGTCACTTCTGAGGTTAGATATTAACCAGTCAGAGAGCTGCTGAGAAAATGCAGAGAGCAGAAGGGTTGCAGATCTAGCGGGGAGAGTGGAGCTGAAAAGGACGGGGTCCAGGCGGATGAGCAAATAGACGGGTGCGTGGCAATTCAAACAGGCTAACAACGAGCGGATAGACAGGTGGATGACAGTTTAAACAGACTGTATCAAACACTGGGGACCCAGCAGAGTTGAATGAAGCCCCCGGGGCTGCCATGAGTTCTCTGTCTCTTCCTTGGCATGTCCACTGAGTGGTCAAATGTTAGGTCTGCCATGCACTGTCAGGTGTCCTCGTCTTTATGAGGCCCTAGGGAGGGTACTACATCCTTTCCTGGTCTGGTGTGCTAATTTCTGAGGCCTGCTTTATTTTATGTGCATGGATGTTTTGTCTATATTTATGTGCAATGTGTGCATGGTATCCTAAGAGCTCAAATGGTTGTGAGCTGAGAATTGAACCCAGGTTCTCTGTAAGAGCGTTGAGAGAGCTTTATGGTTACACCATCTCTCCAGTCCTTAGTATGATTTTAGTGTGCCCATGTGCCCATAAGTTCCCATTTTGCTTGGCTAAGTTTCCAGGTGGTGACTCTTTACATTTAGGAATAAGCTACCTGTCTTTGCCATTGGGTAGGGCTGCCCAGGCAGCGGCTGAAAGGTCTTTGAGAGAGCTGTAGTTCAAGGGTGCTGCTGAGGAGTAAGGAGTTTATTAGCAATGTTGCCGGGCAGTGGCGGCGCACGCCTTTAATCCCAGCACTCGGGAGGCAGAAGCAGGCGGACCTCTGTGAGTTTGAGGCCAACCTGGTCTACAGAATGAGTTCCAGGACACCCAGGGTTGTTACACAGATAAACTTTGTCTTAAAAAAACAAACAAACAAACAAACAAACATCCCTGAGTCTTGAGCTCCTGTTGGGGAGAACAAAAGAAAATCTGGTACGCACTCCTGACAGGCACAGGCCAGTGCAGTAGCAGACCTGCCCCAGGAGAGAGGCCTGGCTTCTCCACACAAGTTCATCCTTCATTTTCTGAGGCCGGTGTTACCCCCGTGTGCTTTCAGTTGGCATTCGGGTGTGCTGATCATTGTTTAGAGTGTATGCCGCTGAGAACTAGTAACGCCAGTCTTATTCTTTTTACTTTTCCTTTCTTTTTAAAAATTGTGGGTTTTTTTTAGCAGTACTGGGATCATGGACCCCAAGGCCCCACACATCCTAAGCAGTCGGTCTACCCCTGAGCCATACCCCAAGCTGGGATGGGGTTGAATTCCACTCATACACTCTCAAAAATTCCCAGTGGAAGTCGCAAGACAAGGCATCCTAGGGAACCCGTGCTCACTCTGGGTGCTCAGTAGGACTTGAGACACCAAGAACCACCACTATTTGACTGTGGCATTGTCTGGACACTCCATTCCTGATCCTAGTTATTAGGGTCACCAAAGGATTAAAGGAACCAGGACACACCCTTGAATAGCATGTCAAAACCTCCGGTTCAGCATGACAAAAAAAAATCAATTTAATTTAAAAAATTTAAAACCCTTTCTCATAAAAAAATTTAAGATTTGTTTTTACTCATGATTGTGTGTGAGATGATAGGTTTTCCTGATAATCATCAGTTTCTTAACCAACGCAATAGATCAAGCTGAATTAAGAAGTAAAAGACTAGGTGGACTAGCTTTATTTGGGCAAAGCACTCCCAGGTGACTCTCTAGCCCCCAGAGAGCAAGGCAGGGGAGGGCGGCAGGAGAAAATCACAAGGCCGATCTGAAGGAGGGGGCTTAAATACCCTGTAGGGATATTTTATACCTAGGGATATTTATAGGATATTAAATACCCTAAGGGATAATTACTCATTCTCTGCAAACTGGGTTTGTGTCCAGTTATGACGCTTTGGGCGGGAACTGGGGAGCTGGAGGCTTTAGGGGAGTCGTCACCCACCGTCTGAGCATGTGTAACTGGGCCTGTTGGAGATTCTCTAAGAGAGAGAACAGGGGCCTAGCTCGAGATTTCAGCCAAACGTGTGTGTATCAAGTGCGTACAAGATGCCTAAGGAGGCCAGAAGAGTTCATTGGCTGCACTGGAGCTGGGGTTACAGGCAGCTGTGAGTGGGGCTCCCATGGATCCTGGGAACCAAGCTGGGATCCTCTGGAAGGGCAGCCAGCGCCCTTAACCTCTGAGCCATTTCTCTAGCAGCTTCCTAAGGTAAAACATAAAAAGTTCAGTCCAGAAGCTGGAGAGGTGGCATGTAAATGCACATGCACGCACACGCACACACACACAAGCACACACACGAGGTAAATAAATACATTGCAATGACAAAAGCTAGTCCAGTCAGGTGCTGCGTGTGCACCTATAATCTAAACCCTGAGAAGGTGAGGTGAGAAGATCCTAAACTCAAGGCCAGCTTTGGACACTGGTAAAATCCCCCATCTGGGGTGGTGTGAGTGAGATTGGCTCAAATATTTGCATGCTTAGTCCCTAGTAGGTGAACTGTTTGGAAAAGATTAGGAGGTGTGGGCTGGAGAGATGGCTCAGTGGTTAAGAGCATTGCCTGCTCTTCCAAAGGTCCTGAGTTCAATTCCCAGGAACCACATGGTGGCTCACTGCCATCTGTAATGAGATCTGGTGCCCTCTTCTGGCCTGCAGGCATACATGCAGACAGAATACTGTATACATAATAAATAAATTAATTTAAAAAAAAGATTAGGAGGTGTGGCCTTGTTGGGGGAAGTGTGCTACTGGGCTTGGGCTTGAGGTTTCAAATGCCCAGGGCCAGCCCCAGTGTCTCTTTCTGCCTGCTGCCTGGGGATCAGGATGTAAAGTTCTCAGTTACTTCTCCAGCAGCGTGCCTACCTGGTGCCACCACTCTCGCCACCATGATGATGCTGGACTAAGCCTCTGAAACTGTAAGCAAGGTCCAAATTAAGTGCTTTTCTTTATAAGAGCTTCCTCAGTCATGGAGTCTCTTTACAGCAATAGAACACTGTGGTGGTTTGAAAGAAAATGGTCCTCAAAGGGAATGGTACTACTAGGAGGTGTGGCCTTGTTGGAGAAGGAAGTGTGTCACTATGGGGTGGGCTTTGAGGTCTCAGATGCTCAAACCAGGCCTAGTGGCTCACAGTCACTTCACGCTGCCTGCAGATCAAGATGTAGGACTTTCAGCCCCTGTCTGCCTGCAAACTGCCATGTTCCCCACCATGACAACAAAGGACTAAACCTCTGAAACTGTAAGCCAGCCCCAATTAAATGTTTTCCTTTATAAGAGTTGCTGTGGGGCTGGAGAGATGGCTTAGTGGTTAAGAGCATTGCCTGCCCTTCCAAAGGTCCTGAGTTCAATTCCCAGCAACCACATGGTGGCTCACAACCATCTGTAATGAGGTCTGGTGCCCTCTTCTGGCCTGCAGACATACACACAGACAGAATATTGTATACATAATAAATAAATAAATAAAAAGAGTTGCTGTGGTCACAACCATAGTCACCCTAAGACAAACACTAACTCAAATGATACCACCTCAAAAATAACTAAATAAATAGGCAGACTTGGTGGCATACCCAGCACTAGGAAGTTGAAAGCAGAAGAATGAAGAATTCAAGGCTAGCCTCAGCTACATAGAAAATTCCAGGCTAGACAAAGTTATACAAAACCCTACTTTAAAAAAAAATGATGGAGCCAAAGAGATGACTCTGTGGTTAGCAGCATTTGTTGCTCATACAGAGGACCCATGTTCAGTTCCCAGCACCACATGTGACTCGAAACCATCTGTAAGTCCAACTCTAGTGGGTCCAGTGACCTCTGAGGGCATCAGCAACCACATGCAGACAAAACACTCACACACATAAAATAAAAATCTTTTAAGAAGTAGTAATGAAAATGATAAAATCATGCCATTTGGAGGAAAAATGATGCAACCAAAGATTATCATATTAAGTGAATTAGGTCAGACTCAGAAAGACAAATACGTCATATTTTTTCATGTGTAGATCCTAGCTTTTATACAGATACATAAAGTCATGTCTGTGTAGCAGAAAAGCAGTAACAAAGCTGCCTAGGAAGATGAACGGAACTAGAAGACGGGGAAAATGTAAAGGGAAGGGGCGGGTACAGAACACAGTCCAAAAACTATAAATTTGTACAAAGGTGAAACCTAGTATTATCTACAATAAATATAAACCAATAAATATTTTTTTAAAGGAGCTTTGGGTCAGGCACAGTGGCGTATGCTTTGGGTCAGGCACAGTGGCGTATGCTTTTAACCTCGGCACTTGAGAAGTGGAAGGAGGATTCAAGGCCAACCTGGTCTACATAGAATGTTCTGGGCAGCCGGGAGACATCGTGAGTCTGTTTCAAAACAAAAACATTTTATTTGCCAGGGTTGCGATGGTGGCTCCTGTCTGCAATCCCAGCTCTCAAAAGACTGAGGCAGGGGAAGGGGGATTCTTATGAGTTCAAGATCAGCTTGGGTTATATAGTGAATTCCAGGTCAACCTTGGCTGCAGAGCGAGGCTCTGTCTCAAAAAGAAGAAGGGCTGGGAATATAACTACAGAATGTAGAGTGCTGGCCTAGCGCCCACAAAGCCCTGGGTTTCTCCCCTGGAACCACATTAACCACAGGCAGGAGAATTAGAAGTTCAAGGTCATCCTTGGGTACATAGTGAGTTTTCATGAGACCCTGTTGAGTTCATGTTGAATAAAACAAGGAAGAATAAATAACCAAGCTCAGACTTCCATTCAGGGTTAGCTGAGCCCTTTGTGATTTCGCCCCAGGAGTCGGTCTGAGCTCTGGCTGGGGACATCTATATAGTCAGCCCTGGTAACTGGCCCAGGGATAGCCTGCAATCTGGGTGCGGGGGCTGTGCTTGGTTTCTCAGGGAAAGGTCACCTTTATGTTTCTGTGACTGCCCATCCCATCCCTAGTTTGGAGGTAGGAAGTGGAAGAAAGAACCCTGGGTCCTTTCTGTCCTCTTCTGGGAGAGATCTCTGGTGGGTCTGCTGGTCAGCAGGCTCTGTGCTGGCCTCTGGGAACGAGGACGCCCTCTCAGGGTTTCTGTGAGGACTAAAACCATAGGTTAGTGTCCTTTGTCAGTTTGCCAGGTCCCTAGTGATGACGGAGCCCAGGGCCTCCTGCAAGCTCGGCACATGCCTTATCCCTGAGCGACACTTGACTCTGGAAATGAGCTTTTGGTGTCTCTCGTGGGCTTGTTCACATATCAGCTTTCTCTGAGGACCATCATCCAGGCACTTAGTAACGTGGGAAGGATGATATGGCCAGGCTGTGGGAGGACTCACTGATTACTATTGCATGTAAACCCAGTAGGCGGCCAGCCTGGGGGAGGGGGAGAGCAGCTGGGAGAGAGAAACAGCGGGCAGGGTGGCTAGACAGGCAGGAACAAGCCGTCCTTTCCTCGCTTGGACGCCTGGCCACTCCTCTCCATGCCATTTGGGTTTCTTCTTTGGTGTGAAGGCTAAAGCAGTCAGGGCCTTGAAATATGGAGAAGCCCAAGCTAGACTGGAGGGCCCATGTGCTGTCTCTGGGTAGGGCTCAGGGACCTTCCCAGGCATTGCAAGGGCCCCTCTCCTGGGATCACTTCTGGCACCGCCTTCCCCAGGCTCCTGCCATTTTCATACTGTCGTGGTCATGCTGGCCCCATTGCTTGATCCCCAGGCCCAGGCTGCCCCTCCTGGTCCCCAGCCAGTCTAGAAGCCACCTCTCATGACTTTGGGCCTTTCCTGAGGGCCTGGCACCAGCCTCACCAGAACCCAGCCAACTCTCAGCTTTGAAACTGGATAGTTGATACCCAGAAGAATAAAAGACTGTTTGCGTGGCCCACTGACAAGCTGCAGGTGTCACGTCAGCCCTGCCTATGTACTTGTGGTCACCCTGGCTTTGTGTCATTGCAGGGACTGGAGGGGGCCCTCCACGAAGCCATAGCCCTGGCCCAGGGGTGCTTTCCCTTGTTGCCCTCACAGGGCTAACCAAAGATGACATTGCTCAGGTTGACAGTAAAATACAGGAATGCTCAGGCCTCTTGGCAGCCAGAACACAGGCAAGTTCCTAGGAAAAGGCACATCAGGAAGTCAGCAAAACCTTTGTGCCTGCTGAGGGGACAGTCAGCTGCAAGCTCTTGCACAGGAAAGCCTGAGAGAACTGTGGAGTTTCTGGCAGGGAAACCGAAAAATCCTGGCTGTCTGGGGGAGGGGCAGGCAGCATGAGCTTCAGACTGGCTGGTTAGGCTAGATGTTTTTCCCTCCCCTCTTCTTCCCTGTACAGCCAGAGACTGGTTACCTAGATACTCACTTGCCTCCTAGCAATGGCCATGAGTGGCCTCTGCCTGCATGTGACCAACCAGGCAGCACACACACCTTCCCCAGGGCCTCTCAAAGAGGAGGAGGTGAGACCTCACGGGGGTACTGAAGCCTCGCTGTCATTTTGCAGGTGCTGTGTGTCTGGCTGTGTTGAGAGCAGGATTAGGACTGAAGAAGGGACTAGAACATACCCTGTCCCCACCTTGGCCTTGGACTGTTCAGGCCAGTGCCTTCTATGGAAGCTCAAGGCCCTGGCAGCTGAGCAACAAGACAGTCTTTCTGGACTGTGGGAACTATGTCAGTTCAGTGCATTCCTTAGGCTTCTTGGGGGAACATGGCACAGGGCCAGGAGCACCAGGACCCAAGCCCTGTCACACATTGCTGAGGAAGAGGATGAACCCCAACACCAAAGAGGGCTCCCCCCAAGATCAGGAGTAGCCAGAGGAACTGCCGTTAAGGATGAAGTGACCGGGACTCTGCTCAACCCATGACAGAAATGCAGTCACATCCCAAGGCATGGCATTGCCTACGCAGGGACCTATGAGGCAGCAGTGTCCCCACCAACCACACAAAAAGAAGACTGTGACCCCGGGAGGAAGGCAGGACATCGCCTTGGAATGCATTTGCTCCTGGGCAGTTTCTGTTTTGTTATTGTTTTTTGGACATAGGGTCTCATGTAGCACAGGCTGGCCACAAACTCACTATTTAGCCAAGGATGGCCTTGGATCCCTGATCCTCTCACCTCACCTCTCAAGCTAGGACTGCAGGACTATGTGTGACCTGTTGAGTATAATTAAAGTGGCTTGCGTGAGCATAATTAAGGGCTCCCATGTATATTCTTTTTTTTTTTTTAAATATTTATTTATTTATTATGTATACAATATTCTGTCTGTGTGTAGGCCTGCAGGCCAGAAGAGGGCACCAGACCCCATTACAGATGGTTGTGAGCCACCATGTGGTTGCTGGGAATTGAACTCAGGATCTTTGGAAGAGCAGGCAATGCTCTTAACCTCTGAGCCATCTCTCCAGCCCCTCCCATGTATATTCTTTGACTACCTTAGAGTATTTGGTACTAGATGCTCTTTCTGATGGTATCACCAGAAAAGCAGGTAAAACTGGGTAAGCTGTCCTGGAGTTTGATACGTACTGATGAGGCTAAATTTTGTCTTTGTACCTTTTGTCCCTGGTCATCAAATTCAATCAATTCCTCAGTCTTTTTAAATCTTTTTACCACTGCCTTTTGTAGAGTCTGAATCTCCTGTCCAATGTTTTGTTCTAATGCCCTCATTGAGGAGTCCAAGATGTGAAGTCCATCCAGTAAAGAAAATGTCGCATCCTTGGACATATTATCGCATCCATATTACCTTCCTGGAGAGACATTCTATCACTCAATCTATCATAACCCTTTGACAGAGTCTGATTAACACATTTAACAGTACAAATTCTCTCAGACAATGTCTCAGTGCCCTCTGTCATTGACTGGGTTTTGTTTGTCAAATCGGTTGTATCCTTCTCTAGAGTGCTGACTTTTCCTTTTGTTGATCATTGTCAGTCTGTAAAGACTGTATCATTTCTAAAAGCACCTAATTTTTTGCCCTATTATCATGTTTTTAAGGAGAAAATATGAAGGACAAAGCTAATCCCCAGAATCAAATAGAGGGATGTAGGAGGGAAATCATATAAACCTTTCATAACATTGTACATGGTATAAGTAAAAAAGCTATTGAACTCCTGGATTGTTAAACTGTATGTCATCTTGCTCTTTTAAATTATAAATTTATAAACTATATTTTAAATTATAAATCTTACCTGTGGTTGAGTTTGAGCTGGAGTAGGTGCAATAACCATTACCTGCCTGTAGGTGTCACGGTGCACTTGTAGCCGCTTGGTCAGTTTGAATCTGATTTTAGCATTAAATGCTAAAAGACATGCTCAGATTAAAAACAGTTATTTAGTGTAAATCACAGACTGTGTGCTCCACAGAAGTCCCTGACTGGTTCGCAGCTACACGAGCACAAAGAGAGCAAGAAAGCAGGGAAGCCTGCATCCAAACTGGACCCAGAAGCCAGCTGCATAGTCACGGGTGGCCAAGGCACTCTGAGACGTTTAAGGAGAAAATATGAAGGACCACGGCTAATGGCTACTCAGGGCCACTGAGCAGGAATTCTATGCCCAAATGAACAGCATGGAGCCTGATGGTGGCTGGCTAGAGCTGCTGGAGACACGAGCCCCACGTTGGGCGCCAACTATAGAAGTTGCTTGATTTGGGAAATAACCAGGCCAGCTAAAAGATAAAACAATCATATTTTTATTTATTATAAGGGAATAACTCACAGAACGGGAATGAGAATCCAAGCTCAGCTGTGCTGTGAGGAAACCACAGAGAGAGAGAGAGAGAGAGCACCTGGGCTATGCACCCATTTTTCTCTGTGTCCCAGAAAGCCATACCCTAACTTGGCCCCACCTCGTGAAGATAATTGGTTAACAAAGTTTCCCCATCAGAGAAACCCTGTCTCAAAAAAAAGTGTGTGTGTGCTTGTGTGCGTGCACACACATGCATGCACACTGACCTCTGACCTTCACCAGCGTACATTCCATGGTTTGCTGGCAAAGGTCAGATCAGCTTCAGGAGTCAGTTCTCTTCTTCCACCATGTGGGTTCTAGGTATGAAGTCAGGGCTGTCAGGCTCTGAGGCAACATCTCACTAGCCCCTCCCCTCTTTTTGTTGGCAGTGATTGACCCTGAGCTTCCTAGATGGGTACTAAGTTACACGAAGGGACTGTTGCCAAACATTTCTTGGGATTGGTAGTGGCAATATTGGTTTTGTTTATTTGTTTGTGTGGGTTTTATGGCTTTTTCAAGACAAGGTTTCTCTGTTTAACAACCCTGGCTGTCCTGGAGCTCATGCAGTAGACCAGGCTGGCCTCGAACTCTCAGAGATCCGCCTGCCTCTGCGTCCTGAGTGCTGAAATTAAAGGTGTGTGCCTGGTATTTTGGTGGGGGAGGCAATATTGTTTTATAGGTGTGTACACATGTGTAACCATTCATGTCAATAAAACAATATTACTATAGTTAATGTGTAGAAATGTGCACATTTACATGGGTGTGTGTTGATATGTAGGAGTTCCCTCAACTTTTAGAAACATACAGAAATAATCATGGGGAAAGTTATCTGGAATTTGGGGTTTGCTTAATCATGACACAGAGAGGAAAATAGTGAGTGCCTAACACAGGCAGGGATGACTGGCTGGGGGTTAAAGTTGTAGACAGAAGTTTCTGTCCTGGTAGTGTGTGCCTTTAATCCCAGCACTTGGGAGGCAGAGGCAGGCGGATCTCTGTGAGTTCAAGGCCAGCCTGGTCTACAAAGCTAGTTCTAGGATACTAGGACAGGCTCTAAAGCTACCTGTATTGAAAAACCAAAAAAATAAAATAAAATAAAAGAAGTAAGTTTCTTTCCCGCCTGGTCCTGCAGTTGATCAGTCCCAAAGAATCACTTGGAGGCTTATAGTAATTATGAACTGTTTGGTCTATTAGCTCAGTTATTTGTATTTTAATAAATGAAATATTGTTTTATTTTAACAAATAAAGCTTGTCTGAAGATCAAAGAGTAAAACAGCCCCACTGGTCAGCCTCACAGACCAGGCAGTGGTAACACACACCTTTAATCCCAGTAGCCACACTAGTTGCCATAGAAACTGAGCAGTGCACACCTTTAATCTCAGCCCTAGAGAGGATTATAAAATGGGAGGAAACAGATCTCAGACACAGTCTCATTCTGAAATTCCTGGAGGCAGGATGGCCATTTTCAGACTGAGATCGAGGTAAGAGCTGCATTGCTTTTCTAGTCTTTAGGTTGAACCCCAATTTCTTTCTCTGAGTTTTTATTAATCTTGCTTCATTAGTTGGATGTGGGCTGAGGGCTCGTGGCTATGAATTGTTCATTCTGTCTATTTCTGTGTATGTTCTAAGTTTTTTGAAACAGAAAGTACAAGTGGGGATGAGGGTGACTGACACCCAGTTGGTGGAGTACTTGGCCAGCTCTGAGTCCTCAGTGCTGTATAAAACTGGCCTTGTGAGGGCTGGGGATCTCAGTGGTTAAGAGCACTTGCCATGCAGGGGAGTGGTAGCGCACACTTTAATCCCAGCACTCTGGAGGCAGAGGCAGGTGCATCTCTGAGTTCAAAGCCAGCCTGGTCTACAGAGTGAGCTCCAGGACAGCCAGGACTACACAGGGAAACCATGACTCCAAAAATAAACAAAACAACAAACAAATAAAATAGTGCTTACGGAAGATCTGGGTGTGGAATCAGTGAGATTCAGGTTTCAGGAATAGACAGGCCTCTGGTGGAAAACTCAGCTGAGAAAAACTCGGGTGCATGACTGCTGGGCAGGAGGCCCCAGGCCACAGCTACAACAGCATACACTGTGCCAGGCGTTTTGGGCTCCACGATGATTCAGCTGGATCCTAGGACAAAGGCTGGCTTCAGTGGAGGGTCCTGGCTCAGACGCCATGGGAGAATGAGGACTGAATGGCCTTCCAGCTTGATTGAGCAGAACAGAGGCACTGGTCATGTGTTCCAGAAGCACTGAGTGACCAAGGGGCCCAGGAGTCGGCAGGCAGGTTTCCCTCGGGTGCTATGATCAGGGGACCGAGGATGGGGCAGCATGAAGGTCGTCCTCCAGGTTCCCCAGACCTTTGCTGAAGTTGTAGGACACCCACCTGGGCTTCGGAAATGGCAGTTCTCTCCTGTCCTTCCTGGGTGACTTCAGGGGTGTCGTGACCTCCCTGTGTAACATGAGGGCCTGGGTTTCTGTCCTCCCACCAGGTCCCACAGTCATTAGGTCCCAAAGAAAATCACGCAGAGAGTCTACATTAGGTTATAAACTGATTGACCCATTAGCTCAGGCCTCCCATTAGCTCTTTTAGTTTATATTAACCCATTATCCCTATCTACGTTAGCCATATGGCTCAGTATCTTTCTCAGCAGGGCAGGTCACATCTTGCTTCTTCAGTGGTCCAGGCAGGAGGGGGGGAGCTTCCTGCTTCCCAGAATTCTCCTATTCTCCTTGCTCCGCCTCTACTTCCTGTCTGGTTGTCCCACCTATACATCCTGGCTAATGGCCAATCAGCGTTTATTTAAATCATGATTGACAGAATACAGACAATTCTCCCGCACCATCCCTGAGCCTCAGTTTCCTGTAGAACTGGAGCTGGTAACAGAGTGAACTTAGAGACCCACCTGCCTCTGCCTCCTGAGTGCTGGGATTAATGGTGTGCACCACCACTGCCCAGTGTGTGTGTGTCTGTGTGTGTGTGTGTGTATGTTATTTTTTAGGGGAGGGGTACAAGAGACACAGTAGGGGGCTTGGATCTCAGAGGCAACTTGGAAGAGTCTTTCTCTGGCTGGAGAGATGGTTCAGTGTTTAAGAGCACTTGTTCCTCTTCCAGAGGACCCAGGTTCAGTTCCCAGCACCCACAGGGTGGCTCAAAGCCATCTGTAACTCTAGTTCCAGGGAATCGAGCACCTTTTTCTGATCCCTATGGGCAGCTAGCACTCATGTGGCTCACATACACTCATAAACATAAAAGTAAAAATAAATAAAATGAAAGAAAGCCTGTCGCCTTCTTCCGCCATGTAGGACTCCAGGATTGGACTCAAGCCGCCAGGCTTGTCAGCAACTATTCTTACCCACTATGCCATCTTAAAGCCCATGCCACCCCTCCTCCCCCTTTTTTTGAGACAGGGTCTCTTGTAGCCCAGGCTGGCCTTAACTCCTTAGGCCGTCAAGGATAGCCTTGAATCTCTCTCTTCCTGCATCCACCTCCTACGTGGGTGCCACAGGCCTGCATGCCCACACCGAGTCTGCTATGCTAAGGCTGGATCCCAGGGCTCCCTGCATGCCAGGCAAGCACTCTACCAACTGAGCTACATTCCCAGCCCTGTGATCCATTTTTTTAAAAAAAGATTTATTTATTATGTATACAACATTCTGCCTCCATGTATGCCCACACACCAGAAGAGGGCGCCAGATCTCATTACAGATGGTTGTGAGCCACCATGTGGTTGCTGGGAATCGAACTCTGGAAGAGCAGCCAGTGCTCTTAACCACTGAGCCATCTCTCCAGCCCATAGAATCTCCTTCCCAAGGCTGTAGCATCTTCTTTTTTTAAGATTTATTTATTATGTATAGTGTTCTGTCTGCATGTGTGCCTGCAGGCCAGAAGAGGGTGCCTGATCTCATTACCAATGGTTCTGAGCCACCATACGGTTGCTGGGAATTGAACTCAGGACCTCTGGAACTGCAGCCAGTGCCCTTAACCTCTGAGCCATCTCTCCAGCCGATCCATTTTTAACATTTAGCTGTTTCCTTACAGCAATGAACAGGGTTTGATGCAAGAAGATGCCGAGAATGGTACCAAGTTAAAAACAAATCCCTGAAGCCCATGCAGAAGATTATGTGTCAGGCCAAGCTACTCTGTCTAGGCTCCAGCTCCAGAAGCTTCCTGGGATCCGGGTTGCTTCTGCTGGTGCCTTCTCTAACAGGGCATCTCCAGGGGGTAAAGGTCAGAGTTCAGGAAAGTGGGGCAAAACTCTGCAGGCTCCTCCCACAGTAGGGAGAGCTGCATCTGGGACCACTTCCTCTTTTCTCACTCTGAAAATAGGACCTACCCTGCAGGGCAGTCTGAGGAGTGAAGAGATGGATACAGATTTCAGGCTGTCCTAGCCCTGCCTCACCCCCAGGACAGGGAGTGCGGAGTGCGCTAGCCAGTTGCCTCCTCCCAGCTTCTGGGGTAACCGAGGACCACCCTGCAGGCTTGTAGGATGGAGCATGCCCACGGCGGCGAGGAGAAGCAGGCCTCAGTGTGCAACCTGGTGGCTGTGTTTGAGAACAGCAGGTACAGGTGTTTGGGGAGGGGTCAAGCCCTTCTATTTGCCTAGTTCTTTGGGTCCTGCCCTGGGTTCTCTCCCAGGTCCCTTCAGGACAGGTGACTGGCAGTACCAGAGACTGCTCTTGGGGACCTGAGCCAGGTAGGGTGAACAAACAACATGCATTGGGAGACCCCCAATACACACACACACACACACACACACACACACACACACACACACACTTCCCACTCAAACCAGGACACAGTTAAGTGGCTGTCATTGAGATGGGAGCCAAAGGGCAGGGCACAGATGACATGGGACTGGACAGGGCCAAACAGAGCCACGCTCACACTGCCACCATCTCACAGTCCCTTTCATACTGGCTCACCCTCATGGCCCTAGGGTTCTGTTCCCACCTTTAAAGAAGAAAGAGGAAGCAGGGATGGGGGGTGGGTGGGACCAGGTTCTTTACATTTCTGAGCTTTGGGACCTGTGCTGAAGCTTCCATCTGAGGGAGGGAGGGGGTCCTAGGTGGTCCTGGAGGGGCATGAGTGTGACACGTGGAACTGTTGCTCTGCAGACCGGGGACTTGGGAGTGTCTTAGGTATTGCTCTCTGGAAGCTCACCCAGATACAGGTTGGCCTCAGGGGGCTTAGGGAGGACTTAGGGAGGACTCCTTGAGAAGCAGAGCCTGAAAGATGGGGAGGAGGGGCAGGGGGAAGGAGAGACTGAGCCCTGTTTGTGCTAGGGAGTTCCGGACCCTGGATGCACCATAGTGGTTCTAGCTGAGGCACCCATGACTCCAGTTGCTAGATGCTGGGTGAGGCAGGTCTCTTCCCTGGAGGGCAGCTCCCTGAGGGGGACTCTGACAATAAATAATCTCAGCCACCAGTGCTCCCAGCCCTGGGAAGCCACGAGAACACAGTGCAGTGCCTAGGGACCTATGGAGGGTGCAGGGACAGACTTCTGCTCATGATAAAAAGTTCCCTCCTCCCACAATGCAAGACCAGAGGCTTTGGGTGGGCTGGGCAGGCCTCCATGCTGTGTGCAGGCCGTGGATTCCTCCACATCATGCCAGCAGCACTTTCACTTCTGAAGCTTTGGCAGCTTGACCCTGCCTCTCCAGGGTCTTGGCCAAGCTCATCCTATTCAGCACCCGGGACAGCTCCCCACCACCCCAGCCGTGGGACCACCATACCCAGAGTGCCAGAGGGTGGGTAGGCTCGTGTGGGTGCCGGCCCTTGGGGTACCGAGCTGTGCCAGACTGCACCTCGCAGGTGGAGTCACCCTAGACGGAAGCAGGTCACAAGAAGCGTGTTCAGGGATGTGGGAGTCAGCCTACAGGGCGAGGGGTGCCGTGCAGGCTTCCCAGTGGGGCCCTTGGCACCGAGCTGATCTGAAACTAAAGCCTGGGGAGGAAACAGCCACAGGCCTGAGTGCTTGAAAAATACAGAAGCTGAAACCAAATGTTGAAGAGAAAATCTGAGACTCAGCACACTCCTGGCCCGCTCACCTCCCCCTACCCATGCCTCCCTGGCTGTAGGCCCTGAAGCTAAGGAACTCAGTATTCAGTGCCTGGAATGTGCCCCGATATTCCTTCTACTACCTCCTTCGGGCCCTGCGACCTGGGCAATCACTTCATTTCTCAAGAGAAAAGGCACCTTCCTGTGGAGGTTTGAACCCCAGCCTGCACAATTTGAACCCCTTCCGAGTTCTCATCCTTCCTGCCTCGGTTTCCACAGCTGCAGCATGGATGCAGCTCTTTCTCTTTGGGTTTTGGACTTTTTTTTTCCAACCTGTCTGGCCTCTATTTCCTAGTCTGTCTTTTTCAAGGGGATGCCTACCTTGTCTGCTTCCCTGCAAATGCCTAGCAGGGAGCACTCTGCCAGGATAGGCTTTTTTGACCTGTAGAACTGGTATATGCAGTGGAATAAAACTGCTCTGTGAGGGTCAAACCCGCGGGACAGGGGCCCTGCTCCCCAGGCTGCCTTTGTCCCCTGGTAGTGGTGTGAAGGGCATGGGTTCCCTTGAAAAGCCCCAGGTTAGCATCTGGGTCCTTCTGTATTACTCTATGGCTTCCATCTTCCCTTGATGATCAGGAGAAGTACAGGAATTAAAACCGGGGTAAAGTCCAAAGGTGAGGGTGACCCTGAAGGTGCCCCTGAAAAGCTTCTGTGTGCCAAAGGAAAGGTTCTCTAGTCGTGGTTGCATTTGAAACAGGGAAGTATACAGTTCCCCAAAGAATAAAACAGTCCACAATGACTCATTCAGAGAACCGGTGCAGCGCCCTCCCAGAAGGGTGTTGGTGGTGCCGGAGACACGGCTCGGTTGATAGAGTGCATGCCTAGCATGCACAGAACCCTGGGTTCTGTCCCCCACACCATGTAATCCAGGCACGGTGCCCCAGGCCGATCCCAGCTCTAGGGAGTTCGAGGCAGGAGGAACAGGAGTCCAAAGTCACCTTCTGTAGCGCCTGCTCTGCGGGACGGTACACAAGCTGGGAACTAGGCTGGAGCCTTAAAAACACATGCACACGCAGACAGAGACACGGGGACACGGGTCATCCTTGATACAAGAGTGACAAGAATGCCCCCTTTATTGTGCTCAGGGGCAGCTTATATGGGGCTCTGGCCACGCCCCAGCCCTTGGGATCTTTCAGCTGCAGCCCCACCAGCCTGCCGTCAGGGTCTCGTGCTCAGAGCAGCTGCAGGCTGCTCAGACCAGAGGAAAACAAGTTGTTTACAAGAAATTCAGGGTCTGGTGGTCCACGGTCCCCAACAACCTTCCACTATAAAGAGGGTCAAGGCCAGCCTGTGATGCTCGAGATCCTGGCTCAAAAGAGTGGGGGGCAGGAGGGCTGAGGAGAGATGCGGAAGTCTTGGCAAGTTCCTAGGCTGTGCCATGCACTTGGGGGCCCATGAATACCAGTGACTCACACCCTCAAGCGTGTTTTGTTCTTAGCAGGACCCTGGGAACAACGCCTGGATCCCATAGTCTTGATGACCAGCCCCATAGCCCCGAACACCAGCTGCCCCAGTCCCCAGGGCCTTGGGAGGCACCTCCTGCTGAGGAGGCCTTGAAGTCTGAGCTCCGACCAGTCAGCAGGACATATCTGAACTCCCTCAAAAATAAGCTAACAAGCGGGGCTTGGAGGAAATCCTGCCAGCCTGGGGCCAGCCCAGGGCCAGAGGCACAGGTGAGGAGTGGATCTCAGGGCTGCTGGCTCTGGTGGGGGATGGGTAGGAGGGCCCCTCAGCCTTCCATCTCTCTTGCTCTTCCTGCCTCTTCTCCCTCTTCCTCTTCCTCCTCTTCAAGACAGGACCTTAGAATGTAGCCCATGTTGCCCTTAAAGTCACCTTCTCCTACTTCCAGTGCTGGGATGGCAAGTATATTCCAATAAGCCCAAGTCCCCCTCTTCCTATAAGGTCACAAACCACATTGGTTCGTGGCCCACCCTTATGACCTAATATAACCTCGATGGCCCACTACCCCTGAAGAGCCAGAGGATGGCTTAGCTGGGAAGACAGGCCCCTTCTCCTCCATATCTCTTCCTCTCTGTGTGGCCTTTTAGAGAATTCCCCAGCAGGCAGCCAGGTCTCCTCCACAGTGGCTCCTTTGTTCCTGGCGCCCATGAAAACCCAGATGGAAGCTACCTAACCTTAAAGCCTCAGCCCACCTCTCTCAGCCCATGAACTAGGCACCTCTCTTGGCTGTATTCTAAGAAGGCTAAGTCCAGGGCCAGACCTGGTGCACTGTGGGAGGGCAGGGATACCAGAGGGTGTGCTCACTGGGCACAGCCACAGTGTCTTCTGAGGAGTGGCAAGCCAAGATGCCTATCCTTCTCCTCCCCTCCCCCCGTAGGAACCTGAAGAGAAGAGGGTCGTGCGGGAGCTTCTGGAGACAGAGCAGGCCTACGTTGCACGCCTGCACCTGCTTGATCAGGCCAGTGGAGACTCCCCAGCACCCTCCATATCAGGAATGCTGACAGCAGCCCAGGGCTTGGCTTTGACTCAACCCACTGACCCTTGGGTGGGTTGGGCCAGCATCGGAACTTAGACCCTTAGCACCATGGGCACTGCCTTTGTTCCTAACCAGCCTTATACATGGCAGCCCTGCCTGGTTTCCCCAGGTTGCCCTCACCAGACACCCCTCCTTTCTTATGGTGCTTCAGCCAAGGGAAGCCCAAGGCCCCCGAATGGCACAGATGGAGCTGTTTCCTTGGTCCCTTGGCCAAGTCCTAGAAACTCCTGGCTTGCCTGCTTGTCTGTAAAGTAGCCGGAATCCATTCTCCCCTGGCCATCTCTCCCAGGGCTGTGGCGAGGATGCCAATCTGGCTCTGCTGGAGCAGGCATCCCTCTGGGCCTGCGAGGATGCTGGATGGCTGCTCCTCCTTAGGCAGGGTATGACCGGGTGCCGGTCCCCTGCACAGGTGTTCTTCCAGGAGCTGCTGAGGGAGGCGGGCCGCAGCAAGGCCTTCCCCGAGGATGTGGTGCGGCTCATCTTCTCCAACATCTCCTCCATCTATTGCTTCCACGCTCAGTTCTTCCTCCCAGAGCTGCAGCGGCGCGTGGATGACTGGTGAGGTCCCAGGTCTCAGTGCCCCAGCTTGATCAGGGGCCACAGCCCCAGGATAGGGAGCCTGTGAGGCCCGTGTACTTGATTGTAATGCTGGCCATGAGTGTCTCCTAAAGGCCTCTACTTCTTGCACGTCTGAGGAGGAAGGGGGCAATCCTAGGTCCCGTGACTTAAGAGGCCATGGATGTCATGGTACTGGCTGGGTCCCTGACCTTGATCTTGGCGTCTGTTAACAGGTGGGTTAGCTGTGTGATGTTCACAGCATTGTTATACAAGAAGCCTGAGCCATGATCCCAGCGCCCACATGTTGGCTCACAACTGTGTGTAGCTCTAGTTACAGTGGGTCCAATAGCCCTCTTTTCGCCACTCTGGGCACCAGGCATGTACATGTGTGCATATGTACATGTAGGCAAAACACTGGCACACATAAAATAAGTAAATCGAAAGAGAGAAAAGAGAGGACAGAGGGCTGGCGAGACTGTTCAATGAAAAGAACACTGTCCAGCAAGCCCACAGACCCAAATTTAATGGTTGGGACTTACAGGGAAAAAAATTGTCCTCCAACCTCCACACGTATGCAATGCATGCCACCGGCACCCCTACACACCACACACGATGATAATAAACTTGAGAGAGAGAGAGAGAGAGAGAGAGAGAGAGAGAGAGAGAGAGAGAGAGAGAGAGAGAGGGTTGGAGACCAGTCTGGTCTACACAATGAGACGCCATCTCAAACAAAAAGAAACAGAAGGGGAAGCACGGACCCCAGCCTGTAAGATCTCCCAGCAACACTCCCACCTTTTGAGAGTAGAAAACCAGGGCTCAGAGAGTCTTTCACGAGGACACACAGCTAGAATACCTAGAGCTGCGTGGGCAGCCCTCTCATGGGCCTGGAATGTCTGCTACACGGTGCCCTCTGCAGTCTTTCCACTCAGGCCTCATGACCCTCATAGGGAGGCGCTAGCCGGGGCCCAGGAGCTCAGAGTCTAAGGAGGAGTGGGACCCTCGGGGTGTCGCTCTCCCCTGCACCTGCTACTGGAAAGGCTGTTCGCGGCTGGGGCCAGACTGAGAGCCTCCCCTCCCCCACTCAGGACAGCCACACCCCGCATCGGGGATGTGATCCAGAAACTGGCCCCGTTCCTGAAGATGTACAGTGAGTATGTGAAGAACTTCGAGCGTGCGGCGGAGCTGCTGGCCACCTGGATGGAGAAGTCTCAGCCCTTCCAGGAGGTGGTCACCCGCATCCAGGTGAGGGGCGCAGGGGCGGAGCCTGCGTGGCCACCTGGGGGGCCTGTCTCATTTCCCCAGGTCGGCGCCCCACTTAGACCTGGGACCCTGCTCTCCGTTCCCTCACCCTCCCGCCCCCGCTCTCTGCTCCCCAAGCTCAGCGAGGCCTCGGGCAGCCTGACCCTGCAACACCACATGCTCGAGCCGGTGCAGAGGATACCGCGGTACGAACTGCTACTCAAGGAGTACGTGCAGAAGCTGCCAGCCGAGGCTCCAGACCGTGCGGACGCCCAGAGTGAGGACACCATGGGTCCCAGGGAGCTGGGGTGGAAGGCAGGCTGGTCACAGCCATGTGTATACCGAGGACCTACTAAAATGATTCTCATGACCTGTATCATTCCATCAACCACTGACACTTCATACATGTTATCGACACCACAGCCACAGTTGACAGACAGGCCAGTAAGGCCCAGAGAAGTTAAATGACTTGCCAGGGTCACACAGCCCAGAACGGAGCTGAGCTGGGATTTGAATCTACATCTGTAAGGTGTACCTTCTAGGTCTGGCTTTGCTCAGGGAGTGGAGATTATTGCTGAAGTCTTACACCTAATAACAGTGTAATAAAGTCTAAAAAAGTCTTACACCTAATAGCTTCCCAGCGGTCTCAGTATCCCTATCCCAGGTGGTTCCTGCCTTCTAGACCCTCACTATGCTGGCCTGCATGGGCAGGGCTGTGCTGTGCCTGGTGGTAATGATGGCAGGTCCCCCAGGTCATATTGCGGCGCCCCAGCCCCAGCCTGCTGGTCTCCAGGAGTAACTGGGTCCTTGCTCCCTTGCTAGGAGCGCTGGACGTGATCTTCTCGGCCGCACAGCACTCCAATGCAGCCATTGCAGAGATGGTGAGCAGCCCGTCCTGGCGTGGGTGTGGGGCATTTCCAGATGCACTGATCTTGCCCAGGGTACCTGTCCCATGCTGCTTCCTTGCCTCTGGCTCCCTCGTCCCATCCCCACCAGGCACATTATCAAAAAGCTGGGACCCTGCCCAGCGTAGGCTGAAGGTGTGCCCCATCTCCAGGAGCGGCTGCAGGGCCTGTGGGAGGTATATCAGCGCCTGGGTCTGGAGGACGACATCGTGGACCCCTCCAACACCCTGCTCCGAGAGGGCCCCGTCCTGAAGATCTCGTTCCGACGCAGTGACCCGATGGAGCGATACCTGTTTTTGGTAGGGGCTGCCGGGTTCTGCTGTCAGGTGTGCTCTGGGAAGCAGAAAATCAGAGTCTGAGCCCTGGCTGACCTCTAAACACAGCACAGCACGAGAAAATTAAGGCAGTCACCAGGAAGATCTGCCGGACCGATCCTGGAAAAACCAGGGTCTCCGGACATCCAGCCATATGGCTACCCTGAGGTCTATAACCTGTCAGCTCTGAGGCTCCTCCGGCTGCTCTGGTCCCCTAGTGCTCAGAGTAGAGGGACCCTTCAGAGTCCATTGGTGCAGTTGGGGGCTAGACAGCTACATTCTTGCTCCTTCCCAGATCACCTGTGCAGACCTGTGAGCCAGTCTAGAATGTGGCCAGAGGGGAGGGGAGAGATCATCTGTGATGACCTGTGAGCCAGTCTAGAATGTGGCCAGGGGGAAGGGGAAGGGTTATGGCCAGATCACCTGAGAGACCCTGAGCTGCTACCCATACCTGTGTCTTCCCAGTTCAACAACATGCTGCTGTATTGTGTACCCCGCGTCCTCCAAGTGGGTGCCCAGTTCCAGGTGCGGACCCGCATCGATGTGGCTGGCATGAAGGTGAGCCATCCTCCAAAGAGGACCCAGGGTGGGTGAGAGTGAGGGGGCAGAGCAGTCCTTGGGGGGAAATGTGAGCGGAGCTCTGCTGTCGGGCCCTTGTGGGGGCAGCACGGCTTATCCCAGGGCAGTGCCCAACCCTGGCAACTCCCTAGCTTTCCTTGCTATCGGCACCATTGCTGTCCACTTGGCAATGTGTGACCAGTGCTCTGAGTGGCAGGTCCAGGCGGGCCTGGTGGGCCTGGCGGCCTGATGTGTGTATGCTCCTCTGTACTGTGTGTTGCTGGGGATGAACCCCTTGCCTGGGACGGCTGGCAAGCATTCTGTTGGGTCTTACCCCATCCCTGGAGTCCTGCATTTCTAGGTGACCACAAGGGACCTTGATGCTCCTGCCCACATGCTGATGTTTGAGCAGGATTGGAGAGTAAGGCTGGCCTGGCCACTGGCTGGATGTGTTCTCATCTAGAGTGGAGCTCGGATGAGCAGAGCCAGCCCCACCGCCTCCTTCATCAGATCCTCTCCACAGCCCTCTGCTGCAGCGTGTTACCTGGATGAGGTGTCTTCTTATCGTCTAAGGACGGTTATAGATAGGACTGGGGATGTGACTCGATTGACTGAGTACTTGTCTAGTGAGTTCCATCCCCTGCACTGCACAAGCTAGGTAGAGTGGGGCACCCCTGGAACCCCAGCCTAGAGGACCCCAAAGTCAGGTAGCAAACCCTCCCTAGAGTACCCAAGCCAGAGGGAAAAGCTTAGAGGTACTGAGTCTGGAGCCCAGGATCTCACCCCCATTCCCACCCCATGAAGATTTCCAGGGATATGAACACCTTCTGAGGGTTCATAGTGTCTTCACCTGAGTTTGCTGGAGTCTTTTAAGTGTGTGGCCCCAACCTGAGGCTTCTAGTCTCCATCCTAAGATGGTCAGAGAGTCTCAGAGGCCAGAGTGTGAGCAGGCATGTCTGAGAGGGGCCTTTGGTGAGCAAGATTGAGGGAGGAGGTAGACAGAACTATGGGTAAGAGAGAGATATTGGAAAGACAGGCTCAGCCTAGAGAGAGTGTCAGAGACCAACCGACAAAGTCAAGAAACAGACACCAGGGCCGGGTGTGATGGTACATGATTTTCATCTCAGTTTTATGGAAGTCAAGGCAGGCAGATCTCTGTGAGCTTGAATCTAGATGGATCTACACAGCGAGGCTAAACTGGTCTACATTGTGAGTTACAGGGCTAGCCAGGGCCGCATAGTGAAACCTTGTCCCTAAAGAAGGGGAGGACCCAAAGGAGACAAAAGCTATACAGACCAAAGGAGATTCACAGCTCGGCATAGGAGCTCACACCTGTAATCTCAGTGCTTGGGAGGCTGAGACAGGAGGATTGCTGCAAATTCAAGGACAAACTGAATTGCACGGTGTATTTCAGGTCAGCCTGGGGTATACAGAGAGACCACCTCAATAAACAGAGTTCATAATCTCTCTTAATTGGTAGTAGAGCTTGCCTAATGTTACCAAAGCCCTGGATTGGATTCAGGCACCCAGTAGCCCAGATATGTTGGCCCACACCTGTAATCTCAGCATTTGCCAGGTGCTGGCGGGAGGGCCAGGAGTTCCGGCTATCCTTGGCTACATAGTGAGGTTAATGCCAAGCAAGACCCACCTCAGAAACAGAAGGGTGGCTGAGAAGGCCACGTAGTCCTTGTGTGCCTGCTCTTGGCTGCCACCTCTGGCGCAAGCCTGTGTCTCTTGTCAGTGGCCTCACAGTACCCTCTGCTGGATGTTGCTAGGCACAGCGGTTGAGGAGCAGGCTACAACAAATGGGAACCATTTTCTGACTCAGGTTTGAAGGAATCTGGCTTGAACCACCCTGGTGGTTCTACCAGTCTGTGGTCTGGTAGTAGAACCACATGGTTCTCACAAGGTGATTGTGCCCACGGTGTGAGCTGGTCCTGTGAAGAAGGAGAGGTACAGAGGCATCCCTTTCCAGAACCTCATAGCCAACCAAACAGGTGTACGAGGGCACCCCATCGCAGAGGTGCCATCTGTAGCCAACTGTGACGTAGCATAGCTCGCATATTTATAGCTAGAGTTGACCGGCAGATGGCAGTCAAATGTCTTGTTCTAACAAGATCTGGAGATGAGCCAGCTGGGCAACAGATGCCAGGAAAGCCTTCTGAAGCAGGGAGTCCTTTGATGATGGGCACAAAGACCTGAGTGGTCTAAAGGAGTCCTGAAGGGCCAAGCAGGCTAAGATGGCCCAGCAGGGCACCAAGCCTGAAGACGCTAATGAAGACCCCAGAGCATCTTGACCCAGGCAGGGAGTTCCCCAGGGGTCCCCCTTTCCTCTCAACGTTTTCTATTCCTTCCTACCCTGGACCCCAAGCTTTGGGCTTCCACCTTCTTTTCTTGACCCCTCCGCTGACAGGTTACAGAGTCTGCCCAGGCCTCCCATACTGTCCCCCAGCACCTCTGTCCTTAGCATCAGGTCCAAAGGCCTGAGCTGCAGACACGCTCGGCCCCATCTCACCAGGCTTCGCCATTCGTCCCTTGTGCACAGTGGCTCGGTGCAGTCTCCACCATTCATAGGCCTGCCCTAGGCAGGACACAGGGTCCAGGCCACACCTAGTCCTTCCCAAAGGACAGACTGTGCAGAGAAGCCTGGCCACTGCGGAGCTGTAGGAACGCAAGCCCCGGGTTCTAGTCTTGGGTCTGGCTTAGGTTCCTTGGGCCAGTCCCTGTGTACACGTGGGGCAGGACTGAATTGGCTGCACCTTGGGGAAGGGGTGAAAGTCAGTATTCATCCAACCTCACTCTTAATGGCAGAAACCCAGCGTTCGGTGCCTCTTTCCCCTTGAAATGCTGTGTGGTCTCAGGCAGGTCTCCAACCTGTTCTGAGCTTCCAGTTCCAGCGCCATGTAAACAAGGATGAGATCCACTTCCCAGGATTCTCTGAGAATGACCGAACTTTTTATGAGGGAATTATTTAGGCCATGGAAATAGTCCCATAAGCTTTCACAGACTTGTCTTACTTTGAGGTCCAGTTTCTGTTTCTGGTGACTCTTTGGAACTGTCCCTCCACCTCACACCAGGTCAGCTTTGATGCTGCTGACAAAATCCCGAAGGCTTCAGTCCAGTTTGTGTAGAGTCGGGTGCCTGTGCACCAGCCTGGCGGGTTAGGGCTAGTCCTGCCTGCAGTGCAAGGCCTGATGCTCCTTCCTCCATGGACAGGTGCGGGAGCTGACTGACGCTGAGTTCCCACATTCCTTCCTGGTGTCTGGAAAGCAGCGCACGCTGGAGCTACAGGCCCGGTAGGCACCAGCGGGCGGGGTCTATGGGAGACCGGCAGACAGGGCGGGTGGGTACTACGCTCTGCGCTGTTCTCTTTCCTTCGAGCAGGTCCAGAGAGGAAATGATTTCCTGGATGCAGGTACGGACACTCCAGGCCTACTTGGGAGGAAGGGGGAGGAAGATGTATGTGTGCCCCACACATGAGTGTGCTTGGCTGCCCCCTCTTCCTGTGGAGTTTGAAGTCAGCCTCGAGTTCAAATCCTGCTGTGTCCCACTGCCTTGCTGGGCAGTCTGGAGCAACTCCTGTCATTTCCTTGAGACTCGGTTTTGACGTGTATAATCTGAAGCTAACACTTCTCCATGTGGTCAGAGTCTGGGCCGACTTCAGGTACGGGTGAGACGCCTTGGGCGGCTCTCACCCTCCACCCTCACCTCCACTCAGGCCTGCCAGGCAGCTATTGACCACGTTGAGAAGCGGAGTGAAACCTTCAAGGCTGCTGTCCAGGGACCTCAGGGGGACACACAGGAGCCCAAGGTAATAGGAGCTTCTGTACCCCAAGGCCAGGTCACAGGAACAGAGTGTCCCCTACCAGGACTGACCCGAAGCGCTCGAAGGAAGCCCTTCTACCTGACACCACCCTCAGGTGACCCAGGGCCAGTTTCCTAGTTAGCAAAATCAGAGCTAGGTGTGGTGGGATGCCAGCAGGGAGAGGCAGGAGGATCAGAAGTTCGAGGTTGTCCTCTGATGTTTTGTGAGTTCGAGGCCAACTCGGGCCACATGAGATCCTAACTCAAAAAGACTTCAAAAATAAAAATAAAATTCTCTGCCTTTATCTAGGCATGGCAACAGGCCTTTAATCCCAGCTCCTCACAGTGAGTTCTAGATCAGCTTGAGCTACATAGTGAGACCCTGTTTCAAAAACAAATAAAGCCAAAATTTCTGCTGGTGGCACCTGTGTGAGGCCAGGGACGACCCCTGCATAGCCAAGGCCTAACAACCAGAGCTGAGCCTATCAGAGAAGCAGAGAGAGACGGAGGTGAGGAGGCTTTCGGCTCTGAACTCTGGCTCTCCGGGTGACAATCCTGAGTTGTTCGACCTCTCTAGGCCTGTTTCCTCACCTAAACAGTAAGAATATTAGTAGGTAGATTACCTCAGAAGCTGCAAGGGGTGCAAGATGCCTCAACGTGCCCACCCAGCCAGATGCTCTCCTCCCTCAGCCACAGGCAGAGGAGCTGGGCCTCCGAGCGCCTCAGTGGGTGCGAGACAAAATGGTGACCATGTGTATGCGCTGCCAGGAGCCCTTCAACGCCCTGATGCGTCGGCGCCACCACTGCCGGGCTTGTGGCTATGTGAGTATACCTGCGGGGACTGGGGACCCAGCCCAGGACCTGCCGTTGCCCATGCCATTCCTGCCTCAAGCGTCAGGCTCCAGCTGGCTCCCAGTCCTGGCCAACTCTGCAGCCTCGGCTGGCACACTGGGAGAGGAGTGCCCACTGCCCTGTCTTTGTAGTGCCCAGTATGGTGAAGCAGTGTGCTACTTCCCTGCTTTCTTGGGATGGGAGGTGGGCTCAGAGGGCAAACTGGCTCCCTGAAGCCTCCTTCAGCGGCCCTCCTGTTCTCTATCCCCAGGGGGGTATTGACCCACCACCCACTACCTTTCCAGTACCACCATCTGCCAGGCACCCCAACCTCATTCTCTCTCTCCCGTCCTCTTATGTGCTGCAAACTCCACCTTCTTGTGCAGGTCTCAGTTTCCCCACCTGACCTAAAATAAAATTTTAGAACCTGGGAGAGGGGAAACAGGAGGATCAGGGGTTCATAGCCAGCCTGAGCTATAGAGAAAGACCCAGTCTTAAGTCTTTAAAAAATAACACTATGCCACTGAGATGACTCAGAGGGTGATGACATTTGCCACCAACCCTGAGTTCGATCCCCGGAACTTATATAGGAGAAGGAAAGGGCTAACTCCTATAAGGTTATCCCAACTTCCACACCCATGCCATGATGCAGGGTGTGCATGCACGCATATATACATACACTATTCATGCTCATGCACACTAAATTTAAAACTAATGGTGACAACTCAACACAAAACCAAATGTCCTGGGACATGTGTGTAGTCTCAGCACATGGAAGGCAGAAGTAGGAGGATCGGAAGCTCCAGGTCAGCCTGGAGCACAGCTGCATGAGAGCCTGCCTCAGAAAAGCAAATAAGGTTGATGAAGAAAAAAATTAAATGTTGAGCCAAGCAGTGGTGGCGCACGCCTTTAATCCCAGCATTCGGGAGGCAGAGTCAGGCGGATATCTGTGAGTTCGAGGCCAGCCTGGTCTACAGAGTGAGTTCAGGACAGACAGGGCTACACAGAGAAGCCCTGTCTCAAAAAACCAAAAATAAATAAACAAATAAATAAATATTGAATGGTTATATGAAACAAATTTCTCAATAAAGGCAGGAGAGAGCTGGCTCAGTACTTAAGAGCATTGGCAGAGGACTCTGGCTCCAGGGGATCCAGCACCCTCTTCTGGCCTCCACAAGCACCCACACGCCTATGCACACACTCACACAGACACCTATATGCACATAAATAGAAACAAATGTTTACATTTCTCAATAAAAGCCTAATATCCACCCAAGGCACGTAGGTCCTGGGAGTCCCCATCCTGACTCCAGGATGTCTGGGGCCCATGATGTCCTCTTTAGGGAGCCAGTGAGTCACTCTTTCGTTTCGTGCTCGGCTGCCAGTTTCTGTCTCCCCGTTGTGCCTCGGGCACCCTGTGAGGGTGGGGTACACAGTGACTCCCTGAGAGTGGCCACACCCAGCATGCCTGGGGCACCCCAGTGTTCCTCGGAGTGACACAGCACCCAGAGTTTCTCTTTACACCGCCCCACTCAGCCATACCTAGTATCGCTGAATAACTTATGCGCTGGGGTGGCTGGACTCCCCAGAATACTCCTGCCAGGTCTTCCTGCCCCTCCGTTCTAATGCAGGACAGACTCCAGCAAGATGATAGACTTCCTGCTTTTTGTTTGTGTTTTTGAGACAAGGTCTCAAAGAGTCCAGACTGGCCTTGAGCGTTTCTTCCCCTCGTATTCCTGTGCTCAGTTACGGCTGCCGCCGCCATAAAATAGACAGAACGTGCAAGAAACATTTTTCTTGCAAATGTAATGTGGCCTTGAACTTCTTTAACCTCCTGCCTCCGCACAAACGCTGGGATTACAGGTGTGCGCTACGTCACCCCCTTACTGTTATCCGGGGGATTTACCCTGGGCTGTGTGCGTGCATTCTCCCAACTGAACTACATCCCTGGCTCTAAACTGTGGGCCTGTGAAGACGCCGAGGGCGCCTGCGCTGCCAGTTAGCTGTGTGGCGTAACCAAGGCACTTTCTCCTCTGAGTCACGCTGCCCTTGCCTTGTGTCAGCGGAGGACAGAGTCCTGCCCTTGCTGGGACCAGGGCCTGGGCCAGGGAGGTTCTGGCAGCTACAGCTTGCCCTGCCAGCCCTCCAGGACCCAGCCCCAGGAAAGAGGCTCATGGAGGGGGCGTGGTTAGTTGCGCAGAACCCTGGGCCTTCTGCCTGGGCTCCTGTGGCCATGCTTTCTCACCCCTGCTGACCCCCCCATCCTCAGGTGGTTTGTGCCAAGTGCTCCGACTACCGCGCAGAGTTGAAATACGACAGCAACAGGCCCAACCGCGTCTGCCTGGCTTGCTACACGTTTCTCACCGGGAACGTGCTCCCTGACAGCAAGGAAGACAAGAGGAGAGGCATTTTGGAGGTGAGGGCTGGCAGCATCCGTCCCACTCTTCCCTCCCCGAAAGATTCTGTTCTAGGTTCTGAGAAACAAACCACCATGTCCCGCCTTCCCTCATCTTTCTACCCACAGGCAGCCCCTCTCCTCTAGTCCAACCACCCTGGGCCTGACAGCAGCCAGAAGTGGCTTTGGACTGTAGGCTACTATCCAATCTCATCTACTCCTGTGTCCCCATCTGTTCCAGTTCACGGTCCTAGGGCCCACCCCACAGCTCTGCACAGTAGAGAGAGGAATATGTGTGATAGATGGGGTGCCCAGGCTCCAGTCAGGCCGACTGCGGGCAGTGTCCTCACTAGAAGGGGCCTCAGAAAACCAATCCAGAGAGGTGACCTGCTCATCACACAGCTCTTTCAAACCTCTGTGGTGTGTGTGCACCTTCAAACCGTCCTGGGACCATTCCCCATCCTGTGAGCCCTAACTGTGGATTCCAGTCAGGTTCATCTTTGACTCTCAAGTGCAATGTTAAAACCCAGATGCTGGCTAGTTCCCCTATCTCCCCCATGATGGCCAGAGTGGCATCCCGCAGTCCCTTGGAAAAGAAGGAAAAGCTGCCTATTTGAACCGAGACTGATTCCGACAGGCAAGTTAGCACCTTCTCACAGACTGCAGCCCCTTCCCGTTCCATGTATCCCCTCAGATCAGCCCCTGACTAGGCAAAAGGCCTGCTTCTGGAGTCTCATGCCTGGCAAACCCCAACTCTGTCCCCTGAGCAGCTCGGGATGACATCCCTGGCTCTGGCACCTACCCTGTAAGCACACACACCTCATCTCTCCTGCAGTTCTGTCTGTCATGGGTCAGCATGAACCAGGGCCACATGGTGGGGTGTCTTCACGCTCCAGAGACAAATGACGTCTTCATTCCTTGTAGTAATGTGCAGAGATTAACCAAGGGTAGCGACCATCGGGAGTGCTGGCATACGCCTACTACCCCAGAATCTGGGGGTGCAGGGAAGGGGATCAGAGGTTCAAGGTCATCTCCTGATACATACCAACTTTTAGGTTAGCCTGGGCTATGTGAGCCTCTGTCTCAGACAGAAAAAGTGGCAGTGATTGTAAAGTTCCCTGTCTGTGTCTGGTCCCCTGACACCTTGAGAGCACTCTGTCACCTGACTGTCCTCTCTACTTTCAGAAAGACTCCTTGGCAGGGCCTGACCAGAGTCTGGTGTGCAGCTTCCTGCATCTCATGGGGGACAAGTGGGGCAGGAGCGGCCCCCGGGGCTGGTGTGTGATCCCCCGAGATGATCCCCTAGTGCTGTATGTCTATGCAGCCCCCCAGGTACGCCACGCCTGTCCCACCTAGGCCTCCTCATTCTCACGGGGTAGGGAAAAGTGGGGCTTAGGGTATTATTTGCCCTACGGGGACATAGTATTCTCGAGTTATACTTTAGTGAATTTCAGAGCTGACCCAGACTGCAGTTTGCAGCTACTTTGCCCATTCCTTCCTCCTCTTCCTTCTCCGTCTTCTGACAGCCCCCCTCCATCAGGGGGCTTTTGCGTGAGCAGGGGTGTGTGGCTGTCGGGAGCATCAGGGCTGAAGCAGGGCACACGGCTTTCTTCTCCACCAGGACATGAAGGCTCACACCTCCATTCCCCTGCTGGGCTATCAGGTGACCGCAGGACCCCAGGGGGACCCTCGGGTTTTCCAGCTGCAACAGTCAGGTCAGCTGTACACCTTCAAAGCTGAGTCTGAAGAGCTGCAGGGCCGCTGGGTGAGGGCTATCAAGCGCGCGGCCAGTGGCTGGACCCCTGAGGGACCTGATGAAGAGGACATGTCTGACTGATGTTTCTCAAGAACCTTGCCCATGGCAGCCTTCCCGGGCAGACCCCCTGCTCTGTCAACTCCACGCCAAGTTAGGTAACTCTGATCCACTCTGTCGTCTATGTCCAGACGTTCATCCCAACTCTGTATCCAGTAGATGCAGGTCCTTCACTTCAGAAAGACACAGCCACGTGCCTCAGCTGGCTGGGGGCAGGAGTGTCCCTGAGCCGTGAGATCTTCATTGCTGAAACAGGGAAGTGTGACCAGTGTTGTAGCTTAGCGGGTAGAGTGCCTGCCTAGCACATATGAAGCCCTAATTGGGTCCTCAGCATGACACACACTGGCCATGGTGATACGTGCCTGTGATCCCAGCAATTGTGCAGAAGAAAGAATACCAAAAGCTCAAGGCCACCCTTGGCTGCACAGCGAGTTACAGTCCAGCCTGGACTATGTGAGACCTTGCAAACACACACACACACACACACACACACACACACACACACACATCAAAATAAGCCAGGTGGTGGTGCACTGGGCGGTGGTGGGTCTGAGTTTGAGGTGGTGGGTCTACAGATCGAGTTCCAGGACAGCCAGGGCTACACAGAGAAACCCTGTCTGAAAAAGAAAAAGAAAAAAAAAACTCAAAGTATGAGAAGAAGTCCCAGGTACCCAGTAGCCAGGACTGTTGGCACCCTCATGAGGGTCTCAGCCCAGGCTGCGAAGTAATCACCTAGGAAGCTTTGGAATGGTTGTGGAAAATAAACACCAACTAACTCTGAAATTAAACATTGTCCATGTTTACTAGCCAGGCTTTTTATTTGCTTGGTCTGAGAAGAGGGAGGTAAGGGAACTTGGGTTCCTTCCACTGGAGGGCAGTGTGCGCTGGGCTGCATGGCTTGGGAGGAAACAAAGATACTCGGGGGAACCTGCCAAAGCCAGTGGGACCATGGTCACAGCAGTAAGCTTACCATGGAGGCCTCTGCAAGTGAGCACACGTGTGTGCATGTGTGTGCATGTGTGTGCGTGTGTGTGTGTGTGTGCGCACGCGCGCGTATTTTGAGTCAGGGTCTTACTGTGTAGCTCTGTAGCCCTGACTGGCCTGAAACTGACAATGTAGACTAGGCTGGCTTCACAGAGAAGCCCCTGCCTCTGCCTCTGCCTCTGCCTCTGCCTCCGGAGTGGTGGGATTACAGGCGCACGACACCAGTGCCCTGGATGTTTCATCTGGACTCTCTGAATCATTATGAGCTGAGACTCCCGTTTTCCAGATGAGGACATCGATGCAGGGAGGATGACTAATTGCCTCTGGGTCACGCAGCCAGTGGGTATGAGAGCAAGTCGTTAGCTCAACGAAAAGAAGGCAGAGAAAGGAGGGAAGAGGAGAGTGGGGGAGATAGGGATGAAATGGGCACCTCTGTGTGGCCCCACCCCTTCTAGCACAAAAAAAAAAAAGAGTAGGGAAGCTCGGAGACAGAAAGATGACTCCACGGTGAGGGCACTTGCCACCAAGCCTGACCAGCTAGAACCCACAAAATGGAAGATGAATACTGACTGCCCTCTGCCCTCTACACGTGTGCCAGGCATGCTCATATGCCCCCCACCCTCAGCAAATAAATAAATGTGGAAAATTATGTTTACCCTGTCTTAGCCTAGCAATCCTTCTGGTGCTGGGTAGTAGAAGAGGGCTTTTAAAAGTCCAGAGCCCCCGCTGGTATCATCCCTGTGAGGACCGGGCCGGCCAGAAGCTCATCCCTGTGTTCATTCATTCAACAAACGCTGAACCTCTTCCAAGAGTCAAATTCGCTAGAGACATAGCAATAGCCGAGCCCCCAGGCAGCTCATCTTTAAGGGAGGAACTGGTGGGCAGAGCACATGAGTGCAAAATAGTTTGCCAAATGTCACGAGCGCTAGCCATACACTACTTCCCTGATGTCAAAACTGGAAGTCTAAATAAATAAGTACATCTTGAGAAGAAGGTCTACACTGGGTATGGAGACCCACACCTTTAATCCCAGCACTCAGGAGGCAGAGGCAGGTGGGTCTCTGTTAGTTTGAGGTCAGCCAGAGCTACATAGTGAGATGCAGTCTCAAAAAAAAATGCATCTAAGATGTGAGAAAAGAAGAATCCGTTCAGCACTGGGGAGATGGCTCAGAGGTTAAGAGCACTGACTGTTCTTCCAGAGGACCTGAGTTCAATTCCCAGTAACCACATGGTGACTCACCACCATCCGTAATGAGATCTGGCGCCCTCTTCTGGTGTGTAGGCGTATATGCAGTCAGAAAACTGTATACATAACAACAACAACAACAAAAAATAATCCAACCACTGCTGGGGAGAAGGTGAACTGGAGCAGCCACTGTGCATATCAGGATGGAAGTTCCTCAAACACTGAAAATAGAACTACCATCCAGCCCAGATGGTCCACCCTCTGGCCACACACTCTAACAAAGTCAGTACACCACAGAGGTAACCTGCACATCCGTGTGTCCTGCTGCACATATATGCACAGTGGAATTTCATACAATGATGAAGAACAATGGAGTCATGATATTTGCATAAAATGGATGAAAGTTACTGGCTTAAGCCGAATAAGCCAGACTCAGTAAGACAAACACAGCATGTTTCCTCTCATTCATGGGACCTGAATTTTAAAATGTATGAATATGTATATATATGTAGGGGAATTTAGGTCTTAAAACTAGAAAGGGAACCAAGAGATGGGAAGAAATTCTTGAGGGGAAGAAAGGGGGACACACACTTGAGATATGAAAATGGAAAGATGGGGGGAATCAGCACGGGAAGAAGAACAGGAAGAGATCAGAGAAGGGGAAAGTAAAATGCATGCAGGAATCTCAGCGGAACCCGTTCTTTATACCAATTTTAAAATCAACTTAGGGGCCGGAGAGATGGCTCAGCAGTGAAGGGCGTTTGCTGATTTTAGAGGACCTGGGTTGGGATCCCAGAGCCTACAGCAGGCAGCTAACTGTAGCTACAGCTTCAGGGTATCCAGAACCTTCTGGCATCTAAGGGCACCTGCATTCACAGACACATATAGACACACACCACGCATGCATGCACGCGCACGCACACACACATGATCTTGGAACTGGAGAGATGGCTCAGCAGTTGGGAACACTTATTGTTGTTGCAGAGGACCTGGGTTCAGTTCCCAGTACCCACATAGCGAATGCTGGGGAGGGACCTGGATGCGAGGATCCCCTGGGAGGAGACCTTGATGAAGGGATCGTGGTCAGATGCCAGAGCTGGAGAACGCTTGCCTCTCCTGACTCTCCCTCTGGGACATTATTCTTCAGTCCAAGGACCGGACCCTGCCACTGGCACTCAAGGCCTCTGGCTCCCTTCACCCTTTCCTTCTGGACGTGATCTGAACACACCATTTTGCCAACACGGCATCTTTCCAGCTGGAGCCACACCGTCAGCTCCAAACCAGCCCATTGGCACCAGTGAGTACCCACAGATACAGATGAAGTGGGAGAGGCCAGGAAAGGTAGCAGGACTGGTCTAAGGTCATTCAGGGACTGTTTCCAAGTCACACCCAGTCAACACTAGGGGGCAGCATCTCCCAGGAGGTGGTGTCCGGCCCACTGCACATCCCTGCCTATGTCCTCTAGGGCAAGACACATCTCTGGAGGAGGGTGGCCACTGATTGAATATGTACATAGCCTTGGCTGGTAGGCATGTGAGCATCATCTGAGCTTTTTTTTTTTTTTTTTTTTTAAATATTTATTTATTTATTTATTATGTATACAATATTCTGTCTGTGTGTATGTCTGCAGGGCAGAAGAGGGCACCAGACCTCATTACAGATGGTTGTGAGCCACCATGTGGTTGCTGGGAATTGAACTCAGGACCTTTGGAAGAGCAGGCAATGCTCTTAACCACTGAGCCATCTCTCCAGCCCCTCATCTGAGCTTTTTATTTATTATTTTTTAATTAAGGTTTTATTTATTTTTACTTGCATGTATAGCTGTGTTTCTACCATGTCTATGCACGTGTGGCAGAGGCCAGAAGAGGGCATCGGATCCCCTGGAACTCCACTTATACACGGCTGTGAGCTGTCTGACGGGGCGCTGGGAACCAAGCCCAAGTCCCCTGGAAGAGCCATACCTGCACTTAAGTGCTGGCCCACCTCTCCAGCCTCCCTCCCTTTTTTAGAGGCCTCTTGTACCCAGGCTGAAGTCAATGATCTGCAACCTCTGACCCTCCTGTCTCTACCTGTGCCATATATCATGTATACAGTACTGGAATCCAGGGATCCTGTGTATCAGGCAACTCCACCAGCGGAGCCACATCAGCACATTCTCAGAATAATTTCGTCTAGCCCTAAGCCCGACTGCCTCCCCCTTTAGCATGTATTCCAAAGGGAAAGCCTGCTCACCCTGGTCCACGATCCACCATGCGACCCTAAGCCATGCCATCTCTGGTTTAAACTTCCTTGGCTTTCACATGGGTCTTGATGCCCATGCTCTGCACAAATACTCTTTTTTTTTTCTCTCCTGACAGGGACACACTAGGTAGCCTGGAACATATATTTATTTATTTATTTATTTATTTATTTATTTATTTATTTATTTATTTATTTATATTCTATGTAGCTCAGGCTGGCTTTGAACTCAGAGTTCCACCAGCCTTTGTCTCCTAAGTGTTGGGGCTAATGCCATGCCTGGTCACACAAATCCTTCTCTCTACAATGGTGCTGTTGTGGTTTAACTGAGTTGTCTTCCATAGGCCAGGCACTTCAATACTTGGTCCTTAATTGGTGACACTGGGGAGGCTTAGAAGTTGTAACCTTGCTGGAGGAAGTGTGTCACTGGACTTTGAGTTCTCAAAAGCCTCTTGCCATGCCCAGTTCACTCTCTGTTATTGTTAGAGGTGTGAGCTCTCTGCTGCTCCTTCCTCCTTACCTGCCTGTTGCCTTGCTTCCTGGCTGGGAGGCCCATGGACTCTATCTCTCTGGAATCGTAAACCCAAATAAACCCTTCCTTCTATAAGATGTTTGGCCTTTTTTTTTTAAATCACAGCAATGGAAAAGTAACCAAGTCACGTGTGTAGGAGGTGGCTTCCATCTGCAGTGGCATCGGGTTAGAAGTCTATCTGATGGACGACCCTCTTTGTGGGCCACCAGGCCCTTCATGATCTAGCCCCCATCTCCTCTCAGAAGATAACCTTCTCCATGACCAAGACTCCCAGGTGCACCTCAGGGCCTTTGCACCTGCTGCTCCTTCAACTGGGACTTCTCCGTACATCCCTGGCTGACTCAGGCAGGAATCTCCCCAGCCATCTTCCCAGGGTCCTTTCCTACACTGCCTTTTGACTTTGCTTCATCCATAACTGATGCTGTCACTCCCTTGATGATGTCATAGGATTTCCATGTCTGTCGGCTACGCCAGCATCCACTCTTTAATTCACCTTTGGTTCCCAGAGGTTAATAGACAGCAAGAGCTTGGAAGTGCAGCGGCGGGGCTGAGGCTGCACGTGGGAGAGTGTTTGCCCAGCATGCATGAGTCTCGGGTTTGACCCCCAGCACACCTTAAGACAGGTGTGGCAGCATGCCTATAATCCCAGCACTAAGAGGTAGAGGCAGGGACATCAGGAGTTGAGGGTCAGTCTGGCCCGTGTAGCTAGCCCGGGGCTAACTGGGCTATAAAAGATCCTAACTCAAAACAACAAGGGGCTGGCTAGAGAGACAGCTCAGTGGTAAAGAGCGCTTGTTACCTTTTCAGAGGACCTGGGTTAGGTTCCAGCACACATGCTGGGTTACTCACAACCACCTATAACTCCGGTTCTCAGTGGACCTGGTGCCCTCTTCTGACTTCCAGAGGTCTGCACATACATGGTATGCATCCACACATGCATGTAAATAAAATATCTTCAAAACAACAGAAGGAAGGAAAAGCAAGAAAGGAAGGAAACACAAATCCTTGCATGTCTTGCTGGGTCTTCTGACCCACTATATGGCAGGTGTTCTCAGTCTTCTGTTGGGGTGACCAGAAGTCGGGGGGTGAAATGATGTGTTTGAGGTCACAAGAGAAGGGGGAATCAGAACGAAGCCCCCTAACTGCCCATGATCCCACCCTTTTGCCCTCACCTCTTGCCTGTTTGGCCTCCCCTGGGGCTGCTTTTGACACTGGCCCCCATGGGTGTAGTTACACCATGGGAATTAGCAAACATGCATGTTGGCAAATCAGTCCCTCTGACCCCAACCCCCATCAAAGAGTCAATGTCAAACTGTTACCAGCACACACACAGCACAGGACAAGGAGGGAGGGGGCTTACTTAAGAGACTCAGGAAGTCGCCAGCCATGGCCTGAGTTTACCTGAATACCACTAACTCCTTAGGTGGCCAAGGCACCTTCCCCCATCCTCTCCTGCTCGCCATGTGCCCCTGGCAGTCTGCCAGCTGGATGTGGGCCTTGGCAGATGGTGACACTCTTGGAGGTTGAAGGCCAAGGTGGGATGAGGACAGACTCTGCCTCTGCCAGTCACCCCATGTCTGTTGTCACAAGCTGGCTGAAGCTGAGCCTTTCCATCCTCCAGTCTCTGTGTTTTCTGTTTATCACTGTAGGGTTGGTTTTTTGTTTTTGTTTTTGTTTTCGTTTTTAGTTTTTTGAGATAGGGTTTCTCTGTGTTGCCTTGGCTATTCTGAAACTTAACTCTTTAGACCAGGCTGACCTGAAACTCACAGAAGATCCTCCTGCCTCTGCCTCCCAAGTGTTCAGGTATATTGTTGTTTTTAAGACTTCAGTTTTGGGCTCAGTGGTTAAGAGCACTGGCTGCTCTACCAGAGGTCCTGAGTTCAGTTCCCAGCAACCACATGGTGGCTCACAGCCATCTGTAATGAGATCTGGCGCCCTCTTCTGGCCTGAAGGTGTACATATAGGTGGAACACTGTATACATAATAAATAAATCTTTTTAAAAAAATACTTCAGTTTTATTTATTTGTATGTGTGTGTGTACCTGTAAGTACCAAATGAGGCCAGAAGAGGGCCTCAGATCCTCTGGACCTGTTCAGAGCTTGTTCACAAGCTGCTCATTGTGAGTGCTGGGAACCAAACTCCGGTCCTCTGGAAAAGTGGCAAGCCCTGTTAACAGCTGAACCATCTCTCCAGCTGCATGCCTGGTTTTTGGTCAGTGTCTCCAGCAGCCCCAGCTGGTCTGGAACTTTCATATAGCAAAGGATGACCTTGAACATTTATTCTCCTGCCTCAGCCTCTAAAGGGCTGGATTATAGGCATGTGCCACCATATTCGGGCCATGCAGTGCCGGGAGTAGACGCCCCAACAGCACTCTGCCAGCTGAGCTCTATCACTAGACATTGTTGTTGTGTTTTATGTTTTGAGTCAGGGGTCTCATGCAGCCTGAGCTGTAGCCAAGGATGGCCTTGAACTCCTATCCCTTCCACCTCCACCTCCCACTGCTGGGATGACAGCCACGCATACATGCCAGGCTGTCTGTGACTTTCTTCTTACCCGTGTCCCCCGCCATGGTTTGGATTTGTATTCCTCACCCCTGGGACTTTCCTCACAGGCTGCTTTCTTTTCTCTGACAGCAAAGACAAAGACTCCTGCTGTACACTGCCCCTGTGCCCTCTATGGTCCAACCCCGGCAAGAGGAGCCTGGCCTCAAAGTACGTGAAGCCCAGAACTACACCACTGACCCAGGCTTTCATCCCAGCCCTGCAAAAAACTGGGTGTGTGTGGTGGAAGTATAGAGGTTCAAAGTCATTTCTGACCTCCTGGGATATATGCAACCAAACTCAATCAGGAGGCTGGACAAGACGGCACAGGCCGTTAGTCTCAGCATTTAGGAGGCAGAGGCTAGAGTTGGAGGCTAGTCTGATTTATGTAGCAAATTCCAGTCTATCCAGGGGCTACACTATGAGACATTGTTTCAAAATAAGTAATTGATTTTAGAGGAGGAGAAGGATGCAGCGTCTGGGAAGGGGGCTCAAAGGCGAAGAGCTTCCTGTGCAAACACGATGACCTGAGTTACTGGAGTCCAACTCTAGATGCTAATAAAAAGCCGGCTGGCACGCGCAGTCTCAGTACTGGGGAAGAGACCAGCAACTTCCGGGCCTCTCTGTCAGCCAGCCTGGTCCAATCTGCAAGCTCCAGGCCAAATCAATGTGGATGGGTCCTGAGGCACACCCGGGGCTGTCTTCTGGCTTTCAAGGCACATTGTACATACATACACACGTACCCACACACATGTGCACTTGAACACACACACACAAAAGAAAGAAAAAGAGGTCACTTGGTTTCTCCCAACATGCAACATTCTCGAAGACAGATCGAGGACAAAGGTCCTTTTTTATAATTTTATTTGTGTGTGTGTCTGTGTGTGTGTGCACGCGTGTGTGAGGTCAGAGAAACAGCTCCTGGGTCCTGGGGATCAAATTCAAGTTGCCGTGCTTGGTGGCAGGTACTTTTATGTGCTGAGCCTTGTCAATGACCCAGTCTTTCCTGCTTCCAAGATTTATTTTATTTGTGTGTATGTGTATGTACATGAGTGCAGGTACCTACAGAGGACAGAAGGAGGCGTTGGATCTCTCAAAACTGAACTCACAAGCAATTGTGAACTGCTTGATGTTGGTACTGGGATCTGAACTCCGGCCCTCTGAGAGAGCAGTAAGCACTCTTTCTTGTGGGGGACAGGGGAGATGACAGGGTCTCACTATGTAGCCATGGCTGGCCTGAAAGTTGCTTCATAGACCAGTCTGGCCTCAAACTCACAGAGATCCACCTGCCTCCCAAGTACAGAGACTAAAGGTGGACACTTCCATGCCCTGGCCTCTGGGAATATTCTTAGCAAGTCATCTTCAGCCCCCAAATGTTTTAATTTTAATGCATTTTATTCTTTTGCCAGGTGTGTTCGCTTGGGACTATGATCCCAGCACTTAAGAGGTAGGAGCAGATCAGAAATTCAAGATCAGTCTAGGCTACATGAGAGCCTGTCTCAAAAAAGAAAGTATGACAAAAATGACACATTGTATGCGTGTATGAAATTCCCCCAAATTAATTATATATTAAAATAAATTGTATGTTCATGCATATGCATGTGTGTGTGCATGCGAGAGTGTGTATACGTGTGTGTGTGGTATATGCATAGAGTGGTGGTCCACACTTTTAATCAAAACAATCAGAAGGCAGAATAAAGTGGCTCTCTGTGAGTTCAAGGCCAACCTGCTCTACATGCTGAGAGCTTCAGGCTAGCCAGAGCTGCACAATGAGATTCCACCTCAAAACAAATTATAAATAGATTTTAAAAGAGAAAACATGGGCTGGGAATGTAGATCAATGATAGAGAGCTTGCCTCACACGTGTGAGGCCCTAAGTTTATTTCCCAGCATTGAAAAAAAAAAGAAAGAAGAGAAAAAGAAAAAAAGAAACAAAAAAGAAAGACTGAAACCATACAAAAAGCACATTGTGCAGTTTTCCTGGGAAATCGGTGCTGGCACTCTGGTACCGCTGGGGTTTCCTCCTTGGGGAGGGCAGAGCAGGTTTGCCAAAGGGAAGCCAAGGGCTGGGGTTCGGGCTATGAGTTCTGGGAATCGGAAAGGGACCTGGGAGTAGTGGGAAAGAGCGTGGAGGGTCCAAATCACATCCTCCAGTCATCAGCAAAGCCAGAGCTGGAGCGGCCTGCCAATCGGCTCTGAAGCTGGGCCGAGCAGGCCAAGGAGCCTGGCGAGAAGGCAGCAGGGAGACACCGGAGCGCTGGAGTCAAAGCTGAGTATGAGGTCAGCTTTGGACGGTCTCAGCCAGGGCATGTACGGGGCATGCTGTGTCAGTGCCGAGCATGCTGCATCAGCGTGGGACATAGGGCATTGGCTTGGGGCATGCTGAGTCAACATGGGACATGCGGCATCACAGTGGTGCATATCTGCATCAGCGTGGGAAAGATGTACGCCGGTGACTTTACACACATCCTTGGGGAGAATTGTGACCAAAAGGGTCCCCAGCAGAATGTCATGCCTGTGCCCAGGTCCCTTTGCAATGTGACTCTGCTGTTGGAGTCAAGGGGGACCGGATGGCCTTCTTTGAATTAGGCTCCTTGTCATTTGCTCCGACCAATAAGATCCGCCACAAGTGATGACGTCCTGCTTCTGAGGCCAAGCTCTTGCGTTGGCTCTTTTGAAACTCTATCACCTGAAAGACCACTAGGGACCCAGGCATCGCAGCTTTTGTAGACTACCTGGCCCAGCCAAGCACTCAGCAGCCTTGCAACCGCACTCATGAGACCAGCCCTGCAAGAACTAACCCTGTCTTGTTATAAGTCACGAAGTCCCCGGGCGTTTGTTACACAGCTGCAGGCAACTGATACAGGCTGCTACCCTGTGTACTTACTGCTCAAGCCCACAAGGACACCTCTTGTGTGACAAAATCCTGGACAGAGAAAGGAAAGTTGAATACGGATGGTACCTGTTATCCCAGCCCTCGTGAGGTGGAGGAGGATCAAGGCTGTTCAGGGAGTCTGAGGGAGTCTGTGCTAGACCCTATCTCAAAATGGGGAGGAAAAAAAGGGGTGTGTGTGATGTCTCCGTGGGTCAGGGTTTGGGCACCAAGTCCAATGATATGAATTCAACCCCCAGAACCCACATGGTGGAAGAAGAGAGTTAATTCCTGAAAGTTGTCCTTTGACCTCCACAAGCATATTCCAGCCCACCAGGAGTGGAGATGGGCGTGACTCTCAGCTGTGGGAAATCTCTCGCCCATCACCACTCCTGGTTACCAGCAGTCTAGAAGCTTGGTCCCCAGATCCTCTGGATAGCTGCCAGGGATAATGAAGGGTCTGAGCAAATGCTCACTATGCTTCGGTGGGCCCTGTATTCAAATGCACCCACATTGTGTATAATTTATATAACCATGTTGACCTGTAATTGTGCAGTTAGAATTGGATGGATATTTAATAATTCTGTTCTTACTATTGGAACATGGTCCAAGAATGGAGTTGTTCAAGGGGAATTCTTTTTTTTTAGGCTTTTTCAAGACAGGGTTCCACTGTGTAGCCCTAGTTGTCCTGGAACTCGTGCTGTAGACCAGATTGGCCTCAAACTCCCAGAGATCTGCCTGCCTCTGCCTCCCGAATGCCGGGATTAAAGGTGTGTGCCATCACCACCTTTAACCGCCTTGGGACCTCAAGTTCTTGCACTTCCGTGCCCCTCTCGGGTGCAGCACATGGGAGCAAGCTCCCTTCAGATTCTTCATTGCAGCTGGCCATTGTTGGTTTTGATGCCTCCATGGTAAACCATGCTTTTGCCACGCGCCGCTTGCCCGCCATATGCGAGCAGCTTACCCTTGTGACTAGACGCTGTGCTTATGTGACTCTTGACCCTCAGAGTGTAAATTGTCTGCTGCACTGAATAAAGTTCCCTGCTGCATGAGACTTTAGTCCTGCTCATTTTTAGGCTCCTCTCTCCCAGGTTCACACCGCCAACTAGAGCTGCAAACAGTTACCATATACTTTTTTTGTTTTGGGGTTTTTTTTGTTTGCTTTTTTTTCTTGCAATAGGTTTCTTTGCATACCCTAAGCATCCTGGAACTCACTCTGTAGACCAATCTGGCCTGGAACTCATAGAGATCCACCTGCCTCTGTCTCCTGAGTGCTGGGGTCAAAGGCGTGGACCACCACCACCTAGCCATATTGTATACTTTTCTAATTTGGAGCTAAGAATAATCCGTCCCCTGCTGAGGCTATGGACCTTTGAAACACTCCATGGCCTGGGGTGTTGAGACCAGAGATTCAGTTATGGGATATCCTCAAAGCCTCTTCCAAGGAAGTTCCAGTATATGCTGGAGGGGAACCCCACCAAAGCACACGGGGACCAGTGACAACACCCCAATCTGTTTGTGGAACTGCAGGGGAGGGGAGGTGTGATTTCCAGCTGACTTTCCACCAGGACAGAAAAACCCCAGGTCTGGTGGTTCACTATCCACATCAGAGTCCTAGACTCCTCCGGTCCTAGAGCTGAGCAGCCTGAAGAAGTGTGCCCGCTGAGCTCCCAAGCCAGAACCAGAGATCTTGGCCACTCTAGGAAAGGCCCCAGGAGTCTCCACACAGAGCTTCGTGGAGGCCTGGAGAGTGGGAATGGGGTGAGGGGGTCCCCTGCTCTTTGCCCCAGGTGCTGAGTGCAAAGAATTGCCTACTAAAAAACAAAGCAGGACATTAGCTAACTATGAATTCCAAAAAGAAAAGACAAAGAGTAATGTCTATGGCATAAGGTGTCCCCAAAGCTGTTTACGTGAAATTCAGATTTAACCCCCACCGCTGCCGCAGCTGTGCACTCTCTCACTGCCACAACGGGAGTCACACAGCTGGTGACCTTCAGGCAAATGTTTTTGAAGAGAACGCCAGCGTGGTTGGGGGGAATCCCCAACTGTCATCAAAACATGTGTTGGCACAGCAGAAACCCCAAAATAATGTCGTGAGATGAGAACAGAAAAGGTGACAAGTCTTAAGTGCCCCGGGGTGGGGGTGTCCTTTAGGACCGTGGGGCTCTCCACAGCTGGAGTGTTGGCTCCTTCCCCACAGCTGGCGGCATGCTCAGGAGAGCGGAGAGCAAACTTTCCAGGCCAAGCCTGGAGAGGGAAGAGCCTCCTCCTGGCTGTGGAGATAATGACTGTATCTGTCTTCCTGGACATGTCGTGGGGGTTATGGGAGGAAATATGTTCCAAATTCTTGGCACACTGTCAGCACCCACAGTCAATAGAGGTCATTGAGAGCACGCCCAGGTGAACCCTCTTAAGATTATGTGCCCTAGGGGACTGGAAAGATGGCTCCGCAGTTAAGAGCAGAGGTCCTGACTTCAATTCCTGGCACCTACATGGTGGCTCCCTAATATCTATAGTGGGATCTGATGCCCTCTTCTGTCATGCAGACATACATGCAAATAGAGCACTCATATACATAAATAAATCTTTTTTAAAAAAAAAAGAAGAAGATTGCGTGCCTCCGGATGGGGACTGCGTAGCTCAGCTGGTGGAGTGATTCCTACACACAGGAAGCCCTGAGTCCGACCTCAGCACTGAAGAAAATGAGGTGTGGTAGCCCACACCCGTAATCCGGCCCGTACAGAGGCGAAGGCAGGAGGTTCAGGGCTTCAGTCATCCTTGGTTGCATAGTGAGTTTGAGGCCAAATACCTGAGACCTTATCTCAAAAACAAAACAAAACGAAAGAGCAAAACCAATGGTGGGGAGAGCGTGCACCTCTGTTCTTCAATCACCTGTGATTCTTGCTGAGGACCAGAATCTAGAGGAAGTCACCTGTCACTTGGCTTTGATTAGAGTTTTCTTTGTCAGCAGAGCCCAGAGGCACTCTGCAGTTTGGCTTTGAGGGTGCAGGATGCCCTGAGAAGGGGGCAGGACTCCTGCAGTAGCTCCTGTGTGTGTTGAGGGGGACCTGGAGGATCTGGAAGGGCCCCAGGGCACACAGCTCACTTCCTCTTATGCCAGGCCCTTCATGAGGCCCAGCAAATGAGCTTCAGTTAGAGCCTGCTGGGAAAACCCCTGAAGTCGAATTTCTCTTCCTTCAACACTTGAGTTTCTTAGAATGAAACTGAAAACCCTTAGGAGAAACGTACCACTTCCCCTTCCCCAGAAGGAGGAACTTGGACTCCCCTAACAGGAAAGTCCTCATGGGGCTTCTGGGAAATCATTACCACCTCGGTGCTGAGGAAAACCACAGGCGGGGTGTGGGGGTGGGGGAGGTTGGGGCAGGGTGGGGGGGGTGGGGGCGGGTCAGAGAGCCTCCGCAGACCAGTCACCTTCTTCACCTTTGAAGATGCCACCACCTCTTGGGGTCTTCATTGTACTCCCACCCTCTGCTGCTCATTGCTGCCTCCACCAGCTGGGATCCTGTCAGCCTTCTGGCTCCCTACCCGTGTGCATCACCATTCCCACGAAAGTCCAGCCATGCCAGCCAGAACTGGGTTCCTAGTAGGGACATGATCACCCCAAAGTGATCATGGATGTTGATGGAGAGAGGACATGTGCCAGGGTACATGGGGACTCAACAGTGGCTGCCATTTGCTCTGCATTCTAGAAGGGACATGGACTTCTATGGGACTCCCCAACCCAGACTCATGCAGGGAGGGAGCTCCCCAACCCAGACTCATGCAGGGAGGGGGCCGCTACAGCTGGGGTGGGGTGTGCTGTAAACAATCATATCTAAGGAAGGCTGCCCCTCAAGGGCTTCTGAGTTCTTAGCATCTAGCTTCAGGACAAGGGAGTGATGTGACCCCGTGTCTGGCCACCACAGACTGCAGACAGTACAAGACCCATGGCAAGAGCTACATACTGGTATGCCTATCTTCCCAGCACTTGGGATGCTGAGCCAGGAAGACCAGGAAGGGAGTTTGTGGCCAGCTTGGGTTATATAGTAAGTCGCTGTGTAATAAACAAACAGCTGGAGGCAGTGAGGTGGTGCAGGGCTTTAAGGCATTTGCTGCTGATCCTGACCAACCTCAGTTTGATCTCTGGAGTTTGCACGGCCGAAGAGAACTCACTCCCCTAGCAAATTGTCCTTTGACTGCCGTGCAGGTACCATGCGTGACTCGTAGCACATGAGCACACAGCAGACCAAACCCAACACCAGATTCTGTGACTGCCTGCTTCAAATCCCAGCAGCCCTTGGTGGGTGGAAGCAGAAAGATCAGGAGTTCAAGGTCATCCTCAGCTATAGGGAGTTAGGGACGGGTAAGACCAGTAGCATAAACCAAAAAAAAAAAAAAAGTCCCTTTACTAGATGAATTTCCAGTCTCAGCCCAAGTAAGAGATTAAGTACGTCCAGTAATCTAGTCCATTTCATTTCATCTTGAGATCACATGACCATCACTTTGACAGTTTGTGTTTGCCTAGCATATCTCTGCACTGAAGAGGAAGAACACAGATAAATGGAAGATTGTAGGAGGCCTTGGGGCTGAGAGTGCCACTTGCCTACAGGCTCAGGCAGTCACCAGTGGACGTGAACACCTGCGTGCTCCCAAGGAGCCACGTGGGTCACCTGCCATAGCGCTCCTGAGTACAGGGGTCTAGGTCCGTTCGTTGCTCCCCAAAATCAGCAATGCTGTTCTCTGGCCTGCAGATGGTGCTGTGTGCCGCCTCTGCCGGCTTGGTCCAGCCTTAAGTCTCGCACTGGTTGTCAGAAAGGAAGGACCGGAGCAGGCATAGAGCCCACAAGGGACCTGGTCTGCCTGGGGCTCCTGGGTAGTCATTCTGGTTTGCTTATCAAGCAACCCAGAGGTCTAAAGCCAGACCTGAGGGGACACAACAGGACCACTTGAGTCCTGGCAGCTCTGAGCACAGGGGTTTAAAAACAAGGCCTTGGAGTCCCACCGCTGCCTTTGCATGGCTGTGTGGCCTGGAGTAAGTCTCTTAACTTCTCTGAGCAGGTTCTCTTGTTAAGAGTGGCCATGGGCCAGTGAGATGGTGCAGTGGGCAAGCACTTGCAGCACAGCTTGACCACCTGAGTTCAAACCCCAGAACCCACACAAAGGTGGAAGGAAAGAACCCAGCAATCTTCTGACCTCCACACACCCATACTGCTGCTGCTGCTAGTAACAACAATAACAACAACAACAATAATAATAGAAAAAGAAGAATCATGATGACTCATAATGTGAGATCGCACACAGTGGCATTCTATCCATTCTATCGTGGGGCAGGGGCTCTTGAATGTGCCAGTAATCCCTAAGGAGGTGGAGGCAGATAAAGGCTGGGGTGGGGGTCGTTGGGAGTTCAGAGTTAGCCTGAGCTATATGAGTGGGGAGAGGCCGCTTCTGTGCTTAAAAGCACTTACAGTTCTTTTTATTTATTTGTTTGTTTCGTTTTTCGAGACAGGGTTTCCCAGTAGCTATGGAGCCAGTCCTGGAACTCACTCCTAGACCAGGCTGGCCTCAAACTCACAGAGATCCGTCTGCCCCTGCCTCCTGAGAGCTAGAATTGAAGGTGCATGATGCCACCATCACCCAGAAGCACTTAAGAGTTCTTACAGAGGACCCTGGCTCAGGTCCTATTACCCACGTGTTGGCTAGCAATGACTGTAACTCCAATCCCAGGCGACCCAATACCTTCTTCTGACCTTCAATTGCTCCTGCATGCTTGTGGTGCACGTACTCACATACAAATAAATACACATAAACAAAATTTAAAGCAAATAATGGGGGGCTGTCTGGCTTGTTCGAATACATCTGAGCAGTTCCACCTCCCAAGTTGCAGGCTGGCAGGATTTGAGGTAGAGAGTGTGAGTTTGTGTTTCCATCCAGTTTCTGGGTGGCTCTCCTGCTGCGATTCCGGCGAGCCTGGTGAGAATCCCAGGAGACCAAGAGTCCCAGGAAGCGCGGGCTGCACCAGGAAAAAAGCAGCCGCCGCGAGCGAGGAGGGGGTGGAGGCAGAGGAGACAGATGGGCACACCCCAAGGCTTCAGGGGTCCTTGGGGAGGAGACACCCCCTCCACCAGGAGCCAGGGCGGAAGGAAATGGAAAAGGAGGGTCCATCACTCTTTCCCGCCACATCTGTCGGCATGGCTAGCCCCGCCCCCTGCAGGCCCTGCAGGGAAGAGGTGGACCCAGGCGCTGGCCCAGACGCCCAGCCTCCTCGATCCACGTGGCTACAGTCTTTCCCAGGAAGGGACGGGTGGGTCAGTTCCCTCTCTCTGCCTGGCCTCTGCTGGGCCTCTGATTCTGGGAAATCACGTTTCCTTTCTCTTTCCTTTCCCTTTTCAATATTAGACTTTAAACAGAACATCATAAAAATAGGGCAAGGCGGCCCCAGTGCCATCAGAGTAACTCAGAGAAGAAGAAAGGGGGGGGCGGGGAAGGAGAGAGAGAGAGAGAAAGAAAGGAAGAGAGAGGGAGGGAAAGAAAAGAGAGAGAGAGGAAAGGAAGGAAGGGGGGGAGAAAAAAGAAAGAGAGAAAGGAAGGAAGGAGTAAAGGACATTAGCACCCCAAACCAGTCACTGGGAATAATCATAGTCTGGGCCGGGGCAGAAGCACCACGCGGCTAGAGAGTCTGCCTAGAGTTCAGAAGCTTGAGGTTCCACCTCTGCAGAGAACAAAAATTACTGGGGATTTCTTGGAAACAGAGTCTCCAGCAACGAGACTAGCATCCAGCTTCCCACCCTCTGGCAACCACCTCCTTCCTAAATGCTCGGGTCCCTGGCATTCACCGCTGTGCTGGTTCACTTGGCACAGGGATTGCAGCCCGGGGCTTCATGCATGCTAGCGAGCTAAGCACTCTACCAGCTGACCTCCATGCCCAGGCCCGTTGGGGGGTTTGTTTGTTTTCAAAACTTTATACACACACACACTTTATGGAGGGGAGCGTGTTGGTGGTCAGCGGACAACTTGCAGGCAGGAGTTGGTTCTCTCATTCCACCCTGTGAGTTGCGGGGAATGGAGCTCAGGCCGTTTGGCTTGGTAGCAAGTTCCCTTGCCCACTGAGCTATCTTGCCAGCCCTTTTTGGGTACTTTTGAGACACGGTCTCACTTAATATCCGTGGCTGCCCTGGAATTTGCTCTGTAGATCAAGCTGCCCTTAAATATGTGATCCTCCTGCCTCTGCTTCCTGGGTACTGGAAGCACAGGAGGGTACCATCTGGCAATACCATACAAAGCTATTCTGCCTGGCACAGGACATTAAATCCCCTTGTCCTTGTAGAGTGACCATGGACATTAGACAGTAAAATACATAAGAGAACAGAGGTTAAGGCCCACATAGTAACCCCCAGCAAGGTAGGAAAAAGTGTCCCCGGGATTTACACCCCTTCTGCTGTGGTCTTGCAGGCTCATTATTTATTTATTTAGCGTCTCTACTTAACCCTGGGGAAGAGCCGGACGACCTTAAGTGCTGCCTTGCATTTCAGAAGGTTCGCCCCAGGGAACTTCCTAGAAAGGGTCAAAGGGCAGGAGACTTTGAATACTCTGTGTGTTTAAACAAATAGCTATCTGAAGAGGTTGCTGCAGGTTGGTGGTGTCATGGGGGACAATGATGGCAGCCTGCTGGGCCCAAGTGGCTTCAAACCGAGATCCAAGGAGGCCTAAGGGTGCCTTGCAAGGCAAACACCCTGAGCTAGGCTGCGCTGCCCTCCTGTGTGGGAAGCCAAGGTTGCTCAGGACCGTCACCCATCCTGTTCCCTGTCCAGTCCTGCCAACAAACAGGACACCCACATACAGCCCTGAACTATCTCCCACCCCACCTTTTGTTGTTCTCTGTAACTTTGGAGCCTGTCCTGGAGCTCACTCTGTAGACCAAGCTGGCCTCGAACTCACAGAGATCCGCCTGCCTCTGCTTCCCAAGTGCTGGGATTAAAGCGTGTGCCTCCATCGCCCCGCTTACCACCCCACCTCTTACATGGCAACCTTGGTAGCCCTTCTCCATCCCCATCCCTTGTCTCCTTAGCAGCTCCTCCGCCATGAGAGTCCCCAAAGCCCAACCAGGAAGCAGGCTTGGGAATTCAAGGCCATTCTTAACTGCATAGTGTTTGAGGTCAGGCTAAACAAGGGCTGGGAGACAGACAGTTAGTCTATGTACTGCATGCCTTTAAGCGTGAAGATCCAAGTTCCATATTCGGGACTCACACAAAAATATTAGGCATGGTGGCACATGCTTGTGACAGCAAGCTGGGGTGGGAACATCAGGATTCTTGGGACCCATTGGTCAGCCAGTCTGGACTAATCAGCCAATGAGAAATCCTGACTCAAAAGAAAACAGCTGGTGCTCCTGAGGATGGCCAGGAAGGTTGTCTTCTGTCCTCCACGCATGCACACACATATACCCTCCCACTAAAAAACACAAGCCTCCTGTGGTGGTACTGCCCTTTAGTCTCAGCCCTCGGGGGAAGAGGCAGGTCTATCTGAGTTTGAAGCCATCCTGGTCTACATAGTAAGACCTTGCCTCAAAAAACAAAACATAGCTAAAACCCCTCAGGTTGGCTCAGGCCAATTCTCAGTCTCTTGTGTCTTTAGGCTCACTAGGTAAAATATCTCACTATGATCCCCAAGATGGGTCTCCCCAGCTTCTTTCTGCTTCCCCCTTCCTTACCCCCACCCCAGAATACCGCTAACCTCATTCCTACCCCAGGGTCTTTGCACATATGTGATTCCCCACCTGGCGTACTTCCTTAGATAGATGCAGGGATCGCTGCTCAAATGTCATTGAAAAACATCCCAGACTCGCGGGGGTGGCACACGCCTTTAATCCCAACACTCAGGAGGCAGAAGCATGTGGATCTCTGTGATTTCGAGGCCAGCCTGGTCTACGAGAGCTAGTTCCAGGACAGGCTCCAAAAGCTACAGAGAAACTCTGCCTCCAAAAACCAAAAAAAAAAAAAAAAAAAAAAACAAACACTCAAAATAATCCCAGACTCTTGTCTTGGAAAGGGCCAGGGCCTTCCTGTCCATTCCTCCACACCTAGCACTGGTGGCCTCCCCTCCCTTATGCCCTGCCGTGGGTCTTAAGAGAAAGCCCCTGTGGATGTAGGACTCCAAAGGTTAGTTATCTGCTGGACCCAGGAGTCTGCTGCTGTCTGGTCCACAGTGAGCTCACTGGTGAATGGATCATCACCTGTGGTTTTCCCTGAAGGTTCTAGGTCCAGCTCACAGATGCGGAGGCAGGGTTGGCTTGTACACGTGGCCACAGGGAGTAGGAACCTGCCATTTACAATACCAAAGCTGTGGGTGAATCGCCTGACCTCTCTCAGCCTCAATTGTGTCATCCATAAAATGGGCATGACCATACCTGTGCTGCCGGCCATATCCGGTGACTGGGAGCAGTTGAGTGGCAGATGTAGGTCAGCAAGGTGCAGAGCCACCTGACTGTTGCAGCCGCAGGTTCTGGGGAATCATTCCCATTCCTGGGCCCCTAAGGGACCCACAAGGCTTGTGCGTGTGCGCGCGCGCGCGTGTGTGTGTGTGTGTATGTGTGTGTGTGCGTGTGTGTGTGCATGTGTCTGTGTGTGTTTGTGTGTCTGTGTGTGCATGCGTGTGTCTGTGTGTGTGTCTGCCCGTGTGTATGCCTGTGTGCGTGTGTCTGTGCATGTGTGTGTCTGTGTGCGTGTGTCTGTGCATGTGTGTGTCTGTGTGTCCCTGTTAGGATCGTGTTAGCCCTAACCAGGTCTCCCTGAAGGAGGAAGCCTATCTCCTCATCCTCGCAGCTCCACCGCGCCAGTCTTCCTAGGCAGCCAAAGACCCCAAAGGCTATAGATGTGTAGAGGATACAGTACTGCATGCTGAGGGGGTTGGGCTACTCAGGTTCTGGGGTGCAGATCCTTAAACACCTCAGGTGAGATGAAGGAGGGCTGGTACCCTGACCAAGTTCACTCAGGGATGTGGACTGGTCAGTCTCCACCTCGGGGACTTGTCACATGGTTCACATCTTTTCCGTATGAGGAAGGAGTCCCGGCTGCCCACTTACATTCTTCCCTGTGTGTACCCAGGATCTCACCCAACAGGGCACGAGGCTTCACCCCATGCCACAGATGGGGCCATGACTCCCTTTGCCAGTGCGGTCACAGGACCGGGACAGACCCTCTGACATGGGTCAGGGCTAACATGGCTGCGGAGCTTACCCTGCTCTGCTCAGAAGGCTGAGTAGCCCAGCTGCTCATACCCAGTCTTGTGTTGAGCTCGGGTTGACAGAGTCTTCGTCAAGCTACTTGGGGCTCCGAGGGTCTGCTCTCTTTCCTCTGCCATCTTAGGGACCAGCTGGAACAGCTGGGATGGGTACAGGGTGGATGGAGCAAAACTCCTTTTAGAGAGGTTTCAGGGCCAAGGCTCAGCTGGGTGGAGGAGCCAGGGGAGCGACTCAGAACTCAGGAATGGGTGAGGTCTAACAAAAGGCGGACACTTCTTCCACCCCAGCCCAGGGTCCTGCTCACTCCTCACAGAGGAGTTTCCTGGGGACAGGCAGTGACCTGTCTGCTGCCTGTGTGGGAAGCAGCTTGGCGTGGCCCTCACCGGATCATTAGGGGTGATTCACCCAGAACTCACCTGGCTGTCAGGGACCTGTCCCCCTGCCACTGGAACCAGCTAAGCAGGCATCCTCGACGGGCACAGAGTCCTTCCAGGTGCCCTCCCTCCTCCCTGGTGCCCAGGGCATACCCTGCCAGTCACCCAGAATTCAGAGTTCTTTTGTTTGACCGACAAGTATTTCCTAAGTACCTGTTGCATGGCAGGCACTGAATTTAGTGCTGGCGACTCCAGGAGTCTCCAGCCACCCCACCTTGGAATGCACATTCTCAAAGGGGAAGTCAGTAAGACGCATGATTCCAGCCACTGGGGACAGACTCAGCAGAGGTTCGAGGACACCCAGAACATAGTGAGGCCTGGCTCAACATAAACAAAAATAAATATATGAAGAATAAATGAGTCATATAATCTTCTTTTTCCTTGTGTGGTTTTATTGAGACTGGGTCTCTGGCTGTCCTTCCTTGGCTGTCCTGGAACTTGCTATGTAGACCAGGTTGGCCTCCACCTGTCTCTGCCTCCCGAGTGCTAGGATTAAAGGCATTGCACCACCATGCCCAACTTGAAGATAGTGTTATAGTGAAAATTAAATCCAGGAGGACCAGAAGATGAGAGTTGTCATCTTTGGGAGGCTGTGTGTGGTGGTGGTGCACGCCTTTAATCCCAGCACTCGGGAGGCAGAGGCAGGTGGATCTCTGTGAGTTTGAGGCCAGCCTGATCTATAAAATGAGTACCAGGACAGCCAAAGATACAAAGAGAAACCTTGTCTTGAAAAAAAAAAACAACAAAAATTATTATTGGGGTGTGTATGTGTGTGTGCGTGCGCGCGCATGGGAGTGTAGTACCACAGAAGCTAGAAGAGGGTGTCAGTTCCCCTGGAGTGAGGTGGGATCTGAACTCGGGTTCTCTTTAAGAGCAGCAGCCCCACTTAACTGGTAAATTATGGCTCCAGGCTAGGGGTTGTAATTTTTAAAATGTACTTATTTATTTATACTTGTGTAAACCCGGAGACCTTAGTTAGATCCCCACAACCCACATTTTAAGAAAAATGGAAAGAAGCTGGGCATGGCGGGACTTTAATCCCAGCACCTGGGAGGCAGAGGCAGGTGGTCTCTGAGTTCAAAGCCAGCCTGGTCTATGAAGTTAGTTCCAGGACAACCAGGGCTCTTACACAGGGAAACCCTATTTCAGGGGGGAAAAATTAAAACAAAAAAAATTATATGTGATAAAAATTTTACAGCTGGGTGTGGGAGCACATGACTTTAATCCCAGCACTTGGGAGGCAGAAGTAGGCAGATCTCTGTGAGTTCTAGGCCAGCCTGGTCTACATAAGGGAGTTCCAGACCACAGTGAAACCCTCTCTCTCTCTCTCTTTTTCTTTCTCTCTCTCTCCCTTACACACATACACACACATACTTTAAAAGACATGCATGGTGTTGTATTTGGGAGGCCGAGGCAGGAGAATCATAAATTGGCAGCTAGCCTGGGCTACATAGCAAGATCCATCTCAAAAATCAGACCAATGGAAACAAAGGCAATAGGCAGAGAGCAGCAAGGTCCAGGCTGTAAGGGTTGGTAACTAACCGCCATTGTTGGGATAACAGGACTTGCTCTCTGAGCTATTGTTCAGGTGACAGGGCCCCATTACAGTAAGAAAGAATGGGCTGGGTAAGGTGGCTCACACTGTTCAAGGTCATCCTCTGACAGTACTGAGCTAGAAGCTAGCCTGGGTTAACTAAGGAAGACCCAAGGTCAAGCAAACACAAAAAGATGGGGTTATCATTTGGAAGTGAGGAGCAGCTAATTCATGAGCAGCTGTGAAGGTGAGGTTTGTTTTCATCTTGCTTTGTTTTGTTTTAGTAACTTCCCCCAAAATACCCGAAGCTGGATATAGAATTTTGCCAAAGTCCCAGAGCAAATTTCCAAAATCCCTGCTTTCTGATGGGGCCACAAGGTCCCAGGTCTGTGGCCTGCTGGCGGGGTTCCCAGGTCATTGTTGGGGTGTTCCCTGGGTCCTTGTGACTACCCTGAGTCACCGTTTCTCACTGTCCACAGTCAGGGCTTCTCCACCTCCCAACCAGGAGGCAGACCCCAGAGCTGAGGGTCACCCTCAAACCCTCAACAGAACCAGGAGGCAGACCCCAGCGCTGAGGGTCACCCTCAAACCCTCAACAGAACCAGGAGGCAGACCCCAGCGCTGAGGGTCACCCTCAAACCCTCAACAAAACCAGGAGGCAGACCCCAGCGCTGAGGGTCACCCTCAGACCCTCAACAGAACCAGGAGGCAGACCCCAGCGCTGAGGGTCACCCTCAGACCCTCAACAGAACCGATTATTGGGTGTTCTGCAGGGGCTGTGAGGGGCTAGGGCTGGGGAGAGCAGATGCCACCCTCGCCCACCTTGTGCCCTGGCCTCCTGGCTCCTGCCTCAGCAGATCCTAACACCTGCCTTTGCCTTCTCTTCTCGTTTAAATCGTGTCTGGAAAAAGGCCCTACTGGCCACGGAAACAGTGCCAGCAGTGGCCTGGGACGGAGTAGGAACCTCAGGCCTCAGGGCTTCCTTCTTCTCAGAGAAGAAGTCCAGGACCAAAGTCTGGGGTCAGGGAGGCCCCCCGATGTGGGCTTGCCTTCTCTCCAGGTTCACAGGACTCTTGGTCCAGCCCCTGCTGTCATCTGCCCTGTGATAAGCAGAACCATCTTGGCCACCTTGACTCACGGGATTCTCAGGAAGGTTTTTGGTTACCGAGTAGCTCTGTTCCTGGAGAAAGCTGCCCAGAAAGCACAGAAGTGTGTGGGCACATGGGCAGCCACCGTGTGACTAGAAGGGAAAGGCTCTGCTGTCTCAGCGCGCGTGCCCTCTCAGACCTGCCAGGACAGGTGTGTTTGGGGACTGCCAAGAAAAATAAGAGACTGACAAAGTCAGTCTCTGAGGGGCTCTGAACCTCACAAAGGCCTCCGGATGGCACTGACAACCAAAGCTGGCTCTGTGGTCCTCTGGTGACCAGTATCTCCATTACTGAGCCCTGTTTGACTACCCACAAGTTCTCTGGGCCAGGGTAGGCACAGGGACAGTTTCAAAGCCCAAGGACACACAGCCTCTATCTCTGAAATGTTCTTATTGAGAAAGTGAAAGTGACAGATTCGTGTGGGACCCCTCCCAAGCTTGAGAGCCACAGGGATCCAGGAACAGAAGACGAAGGGCATGACAGGCCCCACGGCGCTTTGATCAGACTCATCTTTATCTCCCTGCCAGCTACAGTCCCATCCTCTTCCTCTTTATGTGTCCGTCTGTTATCCATTAATCTATCTATACATCTATCCACGGGGGTCTCATGTAGCCTAGGCTAGCCTTGAGTTCCCTATGCAAATCTTAAACTTCTGACCCTTCTGCCTCTCCTTCCTGAGTGCCGGAATTACAAGTGTGCATCAGTCACCATTTTATAAGGTGCTGGAACCCAGGGTCTCCTGCAAGCTGGCTAAACACTATACCAGCATTCTCTGCAATCTTGACCACTGTACCATGTTGTGCGCCTAGAAGACTCAAGAATAACTCAACAGCAGCTACTGCGCTCATCACACTGGACCTTTGACAACAGCTCCAGGTTGCAGGCTTATTTAAATTTTAAAGATAAGGAAACTCAGCGGGTGTGAGAGTTTTCCACATCTCAGGAGGCAGAGTTGGAGGCCAGTCTGCTCTACAGACTGAGTTACAGGACAAGCAAGGGCTTCAGAGAAACCCGGTCTCAAAAACAAAACAAAGAAAATAATAATATTAATAATGATTTTTGTTTCATTTAATTTACTTACACATGTATGTTTGTTCTTAGTATATGTATGGCCAAAGCAAGCACCATATGTACTGTTTTTATTTTTTTAATGTGTTCATTTATTTACGTACACTTTTGCTGATAAAGCCTTACTCTGTGGCCTTGTAGACCAGGTTGACCTCAAATTCACTGAGGTCCCTCCAGAGTGCTGGGATTAAAGATGTGCACCAGCACCATCACCTGGCTATTGTTTTTATTATTTTATTATGTTGTTGTTGTTTGAAACAGGATCTTTCTACATAGCCCTGGCTGTCCTGAAATTCACAATGTAGACCAGTCTAACCTTGCCCTCCTAGGTGCTGGGATTAAAAGCATGTGCCAGCATTGCCCAGTTGAGATAAAAATTTTAGCCGGATGGCGGTGGCGCACTCCTTTAATCCCAGCATTCGGGAGCAGAGGCAGTCTGATCTCCATGAGTCCCAAGCCAGCCTGGTCTGCAGAGTGAGCTCCAGGACAGCCAGAGCTGTTTTACAGAGAAACCCTGCCTCGAAAAAAGAAAAATAAATAAACAAACAAAAAAGGTCTCCGTGTGGTTATTTGGTAGCCAAGAGTCACAATGAAAAACACCACCTACAGTCCATAGAAGTACTCACAAAGACATGTGTGAGGCCATACAGCTAGGGTAGCAATGAACACAGGTATGACTCCAGGTGCCTCAGGACCACCACCAGTGACCTTACCCTGGCTGGCTCAAGAACCTGTGTCCACCTGGCCCAGCGCTACATCCGAGACATAATAAGCTGGGTAGGGTAGGTCCTGACCTTCATGGCAGGAGGCTTAGCTCTGAGTGCCCAGCCAAACCTACAAGTGCCACACTGTGCTATTGCCTGACCCAGAAAATGATTGGTCTGATCAGAAAGGTCAGGCTGGAGTCCAGTTAAGCATAGAGGCCTGGCAGCCAGCATCCACGGGTCATGCTGGGGACATGTGTCTACTGTTCATGGTGGTCAGAGAGGAGAGGGTGGGGACCAAACCCCTGGATGTCTGCTCTGTTTGCCACCTGGGCCAAGCGTGGGCCACTAGCGGAATGGTGTAACCAGCTGCTGGCAGAAGGGGACAACAGGACAGCCACCCAGTGGCCACCCACAGCCGTTCGGAGCTTTCATTATGGCATTGTCCCCCTGATCACAAAAGGATCTTGTATTCATAATATGAAAACTGGGGATAACCAAAACCCCCGCCTATACATGGAATAACACACCAGTGCTGCTCTCTCCTTTCAACTCTGTAGAGTACAAAAGTTAAAAGACAAATGCTGGGGCTGGAGAGACGGCTCAGCCATGGAGAGCACTGGCTGCTCTTCCAGAGGGCCGGCTTCAGTTCCCAGCACCCACACGGCAGCTGACTCTAGTTCTGGCCTCCTCGGTGCACAGACAGACATTCAGGCAAAATACCCACACAGAGATTTTTTTTAAGATTTATTTATTTATTTATTATGTATACAACATTCCTTCCATGTATGCTTGCATGCCAGAAGAGGGCACCAGATCTCATTATAGATGGCTGTGAGCCACCATGTGGTTGCTGGGAATTGAACTCAGGACCTCTGGAAGAGCAGTCAGTGCTCTTAACCACCGAGCCACCTCTCCAGCCACCTTTAGATTTATTTAAGTAACTAGTTAAAGACAAAAACAGATGCTCCCATACCCTCCCCCATTACCCTGCTCTTCCCTACCCCAGGTTCACAGAGAGCTGCTATTGACAGAGCTTTCTGGAAGGTTACTTCTCTTGCTGTGAGAGGAGATAGGAGTGCCCCAGAAGAGAAATAAAATCTTGGTTACTATGCTGATTGACCACACACACACACACACACACACACACACACACACACACACCCCTCAAGACCAGGGAGATGGCTGAGGTAGTAGAGGGCTTACTAGGCAAGGATAAGGACATGCACTGGGACCCCAGAACCAGGTTTTTAAAAAACATGGAAACAGTGACTCTAAAAAAAACAAACAAATGTTCATACATCTTCAAATCCTCTATATAAGTTATAGATACCGATATAAAGGCACATTCAGAGACTCACAGGTAACTGATCCCAGGGTTCTTGTTTTCATTTTGTTCTTTTAAATTAGAATCATATGTGGTCCAGGCTGACCTAGAACTCACTATGTAGCCAAGGGTGACCTCAGGCTTCTAGATCACAGGCACAGGGCCGCGCACTAGGTTTATGCAGCATGGAGAAAGGAACCCAGGGCTGTGTTCCACACTGTAAAGCCCTCTGCCAGCTGAGACACATCCCCAAATGGTCTTTGGTCGTGTGATTTAAAAGCTTTGTTTTTAAATTATGCGTGTATGTCGGGGGAGGGAGGTCCACATGCATACAGGTGCCCCCAGGTGAGATTTGCAGGTGGTTGTGGGCCACTCAATGAGTAAGTGCTGGGAACTGAACTTGGGTCCTCTGCAAGAGTAGTGAGTGCTCTTAGCTGGTGAGGTATCTCTAAAACCACACGTGATCACATGATTCTAATGGATCTATACACGCTGTCACAGAGAGCTACACATTGCAGGTTAGCAGCTCTGTCCCTTCACACACACGCACATACACATGCACACACACACTTATGCACGCACGTACGCATGCTGTCTGTGAGTTTGCTGAACCATCCAGAGTGACCACCCTCCAAAGGACATGTTGCGAGCAGGCTGAGTCGTGGGCTGGGAACTGGCCCAGCAATACCAGCATCCTTGTGGCTGAGTGCGCAGTCCGGTGCGAAGGGCGTGCCATCCGCCTGAGTGACGGGAAACGCTGAACCTGCGGCTGTCCCTCACGCAGCGGCACGTGAATGAGGTGGACGCTACGGGCAGACGCCAGTAACTGACCACATTTAATTGCATTAGGCTACCCCCTCTATAAAAATAGTTCTTATTCTGGATGGGGGGGGACAGTGGGCGCTGCTCTCTGAGGGTGAGCTGCATCTGCCACGCCCAAAGCCCGCCCTCCGCTGCTGGTCTTTGGAGCCACACCCTAGCCACCAAGCCCAAGCCGGGGTTTGGCCTGAGACAGGTATCTGTTTACAATTGAGTAGGCGGGCGAGAAGGACCATTCAATTGCGCTGGGGCATCTTCTGTATTGGACAATGACTTCCCAAGCCCAGCGGGACCCCACTCCCTAATATACTACTGTGCTGTAGATGCCTAGAACCCAGAGGGCCGCAATGAGAGGGAGCGGAGGCTATGTGAGAAGGTGGTGGGCAGGAACAAGGAGCTAAATAAAAGCCAGGAAGCAGCAGGGGACACCAGGTCAAGAGTCAATGACTGTAGTTGACTTTGGTCTCAGTTTCTAAGGCCTGTAGAAAGAATTTGGGTACTCCCTGTAGAAGAGCTGTTTTGTGTCACTTGGGGCCCCTCCCCTGGCTTCCTACCTTTCCAGTTCAGCCTTCCTATGAAGCCCCCCTCCTTTTTGGTGGTAGCCAGAATGGGTCTGGGTGTCCGATCAACTGTGGGACCCTCAGGGATGTGTGGAGAGGTCGCAGGTCCCTGAGGGGCTAGAGCTCAGAAGCTCAGGGTCAGATTTGCTGACCCCACAGCCAGGCAGCCTTCATCACACCCAGCGGTCTCCTCTGCCCTGTTGGAAGATGTCCCTGTGCTGGGGGACTTAGTCAATAGTTTGCTCTCTTTGAGAGGGAACTGGCCTCTGAATTAATTCCCTGGTCTCAGACTGTGAGTCTGCTTGATTAGTGTGTGTGTGTGTGTGTGTGTGTGTGTGTGTGTGTGTGTGTGTGTGTGTACGTGTGTGTGCGCTTGTAGGGTTTTGGGGGGGTTGTTTTGTTTTAGGGTCTCTTGTAGCTTAAGCTGGCCTTGAACTCCCTTGTACCCTAGAATGACTTCAAACTTATCGAATATTGTTATTGTTATTTTGAGACAGGGTCTCACTTCGTAGCCCTGACTGGCCTGGGACTCGATATGTAGACAAGGTTAGTTTTGAACTTAGACATCTGCCTGCCTCTGCCTTCCAAGCCCCAGTATTAAAGGCATGCACCACTATATCCAACCACAAAGCTTGTTTTGACACTTCAGCAAGCTGAAGAATATCAAGTGTCCTCGCCCAGAGCATGGCACAGGGATGGAAGGGGCTTTGTGCATCTCTGTCCCTCTCCAGTCCTGGCCCTTCTGTATGCAGGAATTAGTTTGGACGGTGGCTGGGAGGGAGCTGGTCTGCACAGCTGGGCTTGACCACAGGAAACCTTCCCAGAAGGACTCTCTCTAGAGAGAGATGTCCCCAGGGTACAATTGGTCTGTAGCATCATCAGTGGACGCCCAGCTGCATTCTGGGAAGTGGGAAGATCTGCTATGACGAGAGCAGGCATGGACAGAATGTACAGTCTCTCAGGGGAGCTGGGAAAGTGGGGAGGGAGCTGGGAAAGCCCTGCCTGGGAAGAGGGGACCTGATGAGAGACCAGTGGCCTTGCTGCCTCCAGGGAAGCAATTGTGTCCTCTCAAAGAGCACAGTGGTGACTCACCAGAGAGCCCCACAGCTTGTCACAAACATCCCCCAAGACAGCTAACTCCCTCGGCCTTGATTCTATATTAACTCAACTGTGCTCCGTGGTTCCATAATTAATTAGGTTTCCTAGGTACCTCGAGACTAGAAGAGGGTGTCCCAACCTGTGGGCACAAATATTACTAACTCCATGAGAGCTCCCACACGCACTATGAATAGAAAACTCAGCCTCCTCCAGTCTCTCCTCCTCTTTGAGAAAAAGTTGGCATTGGTTCCTTTGTGAAAGGTGAGGGGCGGCCAAATAGCCTTGATTGGAATAAATGTCAAGGGCTCGCCTCCGAGTAGCCCAGTGGGAGAGCAGCACTCATGAGACCTTAGCTTTGATGCTCAGACCAGCAAAAGAAGAGAGAATTTGGAAAAGAAACAAAAACAAACAAACAAAAAACCGGTTAAACTTTTTGACACATGACTGTAATCCCATCAGAGAGCAAGACAAGACAGCTGGTATGTATGGCCCTGTTGGTCGCATGTTTGGGGGCATAAAACAGGCTGTGGTGGCCCATGCCTGGCCTGTAATCTCCACACTGAGGATGTGGAAGCAGGAGGATCAGGAGTTCAAGGTCATTATAGCTTAGTGTTGAATTCTGCTGCAGCCTGGGCTACATGAAACCACATCTCAACAAAGACACAGGGCCTGGGGAGATAGCTCATCCTGTACAGTGTTTGCCACAGAGGCATGAGGACCAGAGTTTGATTCCCGGCACCCATGCAAACTGGGAGGTCAAAGACAGAGAGTCCCGGGAGCTCGGTGGCCAGCCAGTGATGCTTCATCCCTGAGTATCAGATCCACTGAGTTACCCTGCCTCAAAAAGCAAGGTGGGGCTGTCCAGAAGGCTCAGTGAAGAAAGGCTTGTGCTGCCAAGCCTGCTGATCTAAATTAAATCCCTGGGACCCATGTGTCAGAGAGGATAAGTCCTCAAGTTGTCCTCTGATCTCCGCATGCATTCTCCTGTGGCACACTTGCAGGTGTGCAAATGTACATGCACACATACTCACATGCACACCACATGCACACACATCAGATAAATGAAAACTTTTAAAAAGAGATTGGGACCGGGCGGTGGTGGCGTATGCCTTTAATCCCAGCACTCGGGAGGCAGAGGCAGGCGGATCTTTGTGAGTTTGAGGCCAGCATGGTCTACAGAGCTAGTTCCAGGACAGGCTCCAAAGCTACAGAGAAACCCTGTCTCGAAACCCCCCCCAAAATTTTTTTTTCATTTACATACCAACCACAGTTTTCTCTCCCCCTCCCCCTTCACCCCCACCCCACCCCCACTTCTCAGAGAGGGTAAGGCCTCCCATGGGGAGTCAACAAAGCTTGGCTTATCAAGATTTGAGGCAGGACCAAGCCTCTTCTCCTTGTATCAAGGCTGAGCATGGTATCCCGCCATAGGGAATGGGCTCCAAAAAGCCAGTTCGTGCACCAGGGATAAATCCTGGTCCCACTGCCAGGGTCCCCACAAAAAGACCAAGCCACACAACTGTCATCTACATTCAGAGGGCCTAGTTTGGTTCCATGCAGGTTCCCCAGCTGCCAGTACCGAGTCAGTGAGCTCCCACTAGCTCAGTTCAGCCGTCTCTGTGGGTTTCCCCATCATGGTCTTGACCCCCTTGCTCATGTGATCCCTCCTCCCTCTCTTCAATTGGACTCCCAGAGCTTAGCTTAATGCTTAGCTGTGGATCTCTGCATCTGCTTCCATCAGTTACGGGATGAAGGTTCTATGATGACAATTAGAGTAGTCACCAGTCTGATTACAGGAGAAGGCCAGTTCAGGCACCCTCTCCACTATTGCTAGGAGTCTCAGCTGGGGTCATCCTTGTGGATTCCTGGGAGTTTCCCTGGCACCAGGTTTCTTCCTAACCCATTAATGGCTCCCTTTGTCAAGGTATCTCTTTCCTTGCTCTCCCTCTCCGTCCCTCCCCCAACTCAACCATTCCATTCCCTCATGTTCTTATCCTCTTCCCATTTGTTTTAAATTTTATTTCTATTATCTTGTAATTTATTGTTTCCATTTGGCAGTGCGGGGGATGGAATGAACCTAGAGATGTATGCATTTGTGAGAGTGGGTATATGCAAATGAGTTCTACAGACACTCCCAGAATCCAGCTATGTAGGCCAGGCTGACCTCAGACTCCCTGCGTGGCTGAGGCTGACCTTGAACTCCTGATCCTTCTGCTGCCTCCACATCCCAAGTTCTAGGATTACAGGATTATATGATCTATTTCTTTTTCCTTCTCCTAATGTGGATAATTAGCAAGCATTAAGTCACATATGTATTGGGGAAAATGGTGACAGGGAAGGTCTGGTTTAGTTCATGATTCTGTGCCAATGTTAATTTCTTAACTAGGGCGCATTTGCCAAAGTTATGCAACACACTAATCTTTGGAGAAATGGGCAAAGGGTTTAGGGGAAGTCTCTGCAGCTTTTCTGTAAATGGAAAATAATCAGGCACTGATTGTCCGTGCTTATAATCTCAATACTTGGGAGGCTGAGGCAGGGGGATTGCCACCATTTCAGACTAAACTGGGCTACCTGGTGAGTTTCAAGCCAACCTAATCTATAGTGTAAGACACTGTATCAAGAAAAACTGATTGAGCTGAATGTGGTGGTGCATGACTTTAACCCCAGCACTCAGGAGGGACACGTAGGTGGATCTCTGTGAGTGTGAAGCCAGTCTGGTTTACATAGCAAGTTCCAGGACACCCAGGGCTATATAGTAAGACCCTGTCTCACGGGTTGGATAGATGGATCAGTGGTTAAGAGCACTGGCTGCTCTTCCAGAGGTCAGTTCCAGCAACCACATGGTGGCTCACATCCATCTGTAGTGAGATCTGGTCCCCTCTCTGGCCTGTAGGCAGAGCACAATATACATAATAAATAAATAAATCTTTTTTAAAAAGACCCTGTCGGGGGCTGGAGAGATGGCTCAGAGGTTAAGAGCATTGCCTGCTCTTCCAAAGGTCCTGAGTTCAGTTCCCAGCAACCACATGGTGGCTCACAACCATCTGTAATGAGATCTGGTGCCCTCTTCTGGCCTGCAGGCACACATGCAGGTGGAACACTGCATACATAATTAATAAATAAATTTAAAAAAGACCCTGTCTCAAAAAAAACCAAAATTATTCCCAAAAGAAAAGTGCAACCCCCATTATATATGTAATTGTATTATAACTCTGTTATAGAATATATTATTTTTTAAATATCTTTTTTTGTTTTTTGTTTTCGTTTTTTATTTTTCAAGACAGAGTTTCTCAGTAGCTATGAAGCCTGTCCTGGAACTCACTCTGTAGACCAGGCTGTCCTCAAACTCACATAGATCCTCCTACCTCTGCCTCCCGAGTGCTGGGATTAAACGTGTGCACCACTACTGCCCGACTTAATATCTTTTTATTTTTGAGACAGTTTTTGTTTGTTTGTTTTGTTGTTGTTGTTGTTTTATTTTATTAAAAAAGAAAAAAAAAACAAATTGAGACAGAGTTTACGTATCTCAGACTGGCCGTGAACTCTCACGTAGCCCAGGATGATCTTGAACTTCTGATCTTTCGCCCCCACCTCCTAAGAACTGAGATCACAGGTTAAACTACCACGACGGGTTTATGCAATGCTGTGAATCAATCAGGCATTTGGGCATGTTGGAGAAGTTCTGTGCCAACTTCACTACACCCCAGACACTTTACATACATTCTGTGTGCGTGGGTGCAGTTTGTTATATACATATATGGTTTTTTAAGACAGGGTTTTTTTGGTTTTTTTTTTTGTAGCTTTGGAGCCTTTCCAGGCTGGCCTTGAACTCAGAGAGATCTGCCTGCCTCTGCCTACTGAGTGCTGGGATTAAAGGCATGCACCACCATCACCCGGCCCTAATTTTTTTTAATTCTTTTATTTTATGTATGGGTGTTTTGCTTGCCTGTATGTCTGTGTTCATGCAGGGTTCATAGAAGCCAGAAGAGGGTGTTGAATCCTCTTGGACTAGAATTATAGATGGTAGTCCACCATCATGTGTGTGCTGGGAACGGAACCCAGGTCCTCTGGGCAGTCAAGAGCCAGTGCTCTTAACCCCTGACACATCTCTCCAGCCCCTTGTTTGATTAGCTTTATCACAGAAGTTAAAATAGTTTTGTAAGAACTTCTGCCCTAAAGCTAGTTATGGCAATGGCACATGTCTGTAACCCCAGCATTTGGGAAGGGGAGGCGAGGTGATCAGGAATTCAAGGCTAGCCTGAGCTACACAGTGAGCCCAAGGTCAGCCTGAGTCACAGGAGACCCTGTCAGAGAGAGGGGGGGTGAGAGGCGCCACACATCTCTGGACTTCTAGCCTATTTACCCTGTATTCTTTCGGGGGCTTTGGTGAAGACGCGTGCAGCCACTTCTGCTCACTGCATGAGGCTGGGAAGAGGTGAGAGATGAGAGCACAGGCTGGGGATCTGGGGTTCCTGTAATAACCGCAGCATCTTCCAGGAGAGACTTACTGAGGACCAGGACTGCAGCTCAGCTGGGAAGGGCTGGGGCTTGTCTGAGGTTCTCTGGACTTTCATTGGTTGGTTAGTGGCTTTTATCTCAGGCCAACTTCAGCCAGGACCTTAGGAGCAGCTGCTGTAGCCTGAAGGCAAGAATTGGCAAGCAGCTTCTGACCCTAAGCTTCTCAGGTCCTGAAGCTGACATGTGATGTTACAACAGGGGCCTGCAGGTGTCCTGGAGTTTGGGAGGACCTCAGATGTGCCTCTTAACCCACCAATCTACTTTAAGCTCCAACCGCCTGCAGCCACAAAGTCTGGCCACCACAAGCTGGTAGTCCTGTTCTCACAGCAGGTCCTGAAGCAATCCCCTGCCTCAGGCTTCCACAAACAACAGAGCACCTGCCTCTGCATCCTTTACAGGCTTCAGCCTCCAAAGCTTGCAGGTGGGAAGGCCAGTCAGCAAGAACTCTCTCTTCAGCAACTGAAGGACCAGACTAGTTTGGCTAGCACAGGCCTGTAGCCCGCTACCGGCCACCCTCCACCATCTGTCCAGATGTCAGCAAAGCCCCGTGGCCTGTCCTGACATGCACCTTCCCCTTCACTGCCCCGCAGTGCACTTTGTCTCACCACAGCCAGATGTGCCGGCTTTGGCGCTGGCTGCCTCTAACGAGGTACATATGTGCAGTCTGGCCTGGGCTGCCACTACCAAGGAGAAGGGAGGCCCCAGGGGAGAGCCGGCTGCAGCTGGCCACACAGTGAAGGAGAGAGGAGAGATGCTTGGGGAAAGATTCCTGCTGGTAACTGAGCTGGGTTTCTGCCTAAATAAGGACCTGGCTTTGAGCGGGGGCTCCTCCAGGCTCAGGAGTGCTAGGGGAGCATCTGGAGCTGTACCCCAGCCTTTTCCTAACAACTGGGGTGTTGGCGTTGCTTGCTTCCCTTTTTGCTAATCATAGAAATTATGAACAGAGATGAAAGATAATTTAGGAAACTCAATATAAACCAGGCCTGGTGACCTGCAATTCCAGGTTAGAGGAATAAGGTGGCTGAGACAGGAGGATACCAAGTTCAAGCCTGGGGAATTTTGTGACGTAAAGGACTGATAAATTGGCTGAGCTGGTACAGGTGCCCATTGCCAAGACTACTGTCTTGCGTTCAATCCCTAGGACCCACTAGGACTAGCACCCGCCTAGCAACTAGGTGGAAGGGAGGAATCAAATCCTGAAGTGTCCTCCATCTGCACAGGCTCGCGATTTCATGCCCGCCCATGCTCATACAATAAGAAGCGCACTATTTACCAGTTGTTTCCACCGACGGCTGAGCACCAGGGTTGTCTTCCCTGAGTTTCTACGGTAAATAGCACTGCAGTGAGCAGCCTCCTGTTCGCACAGAAACCGTCCAAGAAATGCAATTGTTGGAGGCTCTCAATGTGGCTTAGGTGACAGTGTTTGCTAGCATCCATGAAAGCCTGGGAGCCATCCCCTGCACTGCCCAAAACCAGGTATGACAGAATAGTCTTGTAAAGTTAACACTCTGAAGTCGAAAGCAGGAGGATCAGAAGCTCAAGGTCATGCTTGAGCTTTGGGAAAATCACCTCAAAACAAACACTTCCGTAGGCAGGAGGGTCTCTGTGAGTTCCAGTATCCACGTGCAGACACAATGAAAACCAATTCGGGCTAGGGAGATGGCTCAGGAGGCTGAGTCACCTGTCACCAAGCCTGATAACCTGGATCCGAGCCTCAGGACTCGCCTGACAGAAGGAGAGAACCAACTCCCGAAACTTGTCCTCTGACCCCACGTGCAGCAAGGCATGCAGGTGGCCACACATGAGCACATAGTAAACAAGCAAAAACGAAAAGGTGCCGTCGTTCTTGCCAATCTGATGCCAACCCAGGCTTCTCCAGGAAGAGGAAATCTTATTGAGAAAATGCCTCCATCAGGTTAACGTGTGGGGCACTCTGTGGGGACATTTTCTTGATTGATGGTTGATGTGGGAGGACTCAGC
>PVIU01006601.1:0-99966 GCA_004026605.1 Ondatra zibethicus
TGTGTGTGTGTGTGTGTGTGTGTGTGTGTGTGTGTTTGTCTGATTTCATAATCTATAATCTTTTCTTTCCTTCCTTCTTCTTTCTTTCTTTCTTTCTTTCTTGCTTTTTGTTTGTTTGTTTGAGACAGGGTTTCTCTGTTTAGCAGTCCTAGCTGTCTTGGAACTCACTCTATAAACCAGGCTGGCCTCAAACACACAGAGATCCACATGCTTCCGTCTACTGAGTGCTGGGATTACATAGCATCTATAATCTTAGAGTCTTTTGAAATCTTCTTTGCCTTTCTAAAAGCCTCAAATCATAAAGAAGAATATTTGAAGATTTGCTTTAACTAAAATTACTACCTTTGTTCTGGGGTACTGTGGTTTTCTGGTTTCTGTGCCTGTTATCAGGTCCCTGGTTACTATCTCTCAAAAGTGTCATATACATTCAGATTTTATTTGCTCATGAGTTTTTCAGATATTGGGCCTGATTTAAGGTCTCTTTCAGGCTTACCTAGAAATGATCGATTTGAAATATCACTACTGGTTCTCTGCATTTGATTTCTCTTTGGCTACCAAAATTGGATAATAAAATTTGACTTTTGGACAGATGTTGCTGCTGTTAAGGACTTAATTTGTACCTCCTCAAGTTTGTGCACGAAAGTCTTAACCTCTAGTGTGACTGTATTTGAAGATGATGCCTTTAAATTAAATTATAACATACCCTGGGTTTGATATTTCATAAAAACAAGAAAATTACCTTTAGGTCTTACCTGCATACTTACCATAAGAGAGACAGACACAAGATGGTTGCTGTTGATGACCCAAGATCGGCAACTTTTCCAGGGATCTCAGTGTCTTGGCTAGCTTTTTATTATTATTGTTGTTGTTGTTGATTTGATACAACCTAGAGCCACATGGTAATATGGAAACTTCGACTATAGAATCGTCTAGATCATATTGGCCTGAAAATCTCATCTGTATGAGACTGTCTTGATTGATGATTGAAGTTTCCCAGCCCAGAGTCAGCAGGACCATCCCTAGGCGAGTAGGTAAGTGTAAAAAAGCTAGCAGAGACCAAGTCAGGGAATGAGGCTGGAAACAGTGTGTGAACTCTGCTTGAGTTACTTTGTTGACTTCTTTCAGAAGTAGGTTGTGACCTAGAAGTGTTATCGTCAAATCAAAAGAAAGAAATGAAAAAAAGAAAGAAAAAAGAAACTAATATGTGAGAACCAGGCTCTCCTAGTTGCCTGACAGAAATCTCAGTCTTAGTTTTGGTTTACCTAAATGGTAAAATGGGCCAGAGCTAAGCAGACAGTCCTCAGAAAAGCCACAGCCTTCTGCTAGTTCAGCAGCCGCCCCAAAGCACCTTTGCTGGCTGAACAGGTACCCCCCAGTCTCCTGAAAACTAAAGATAGCTTTCCCTATCCTGCTGCTGCAAGGACCTTCCACCAATCAGCCCCTATACTAATCTTTCCTCCACCAATTAGACCCAGATTAATCCCTCCATGCCCCTATCTCTGCTTAAAAGGAGCTTGTTTTTGCTTTGGGGGTTTCCAAATGCCATCCCAATGTTGGAATTAATAAAGTACTCTTGTTTTTGCCTACATGGCTGTTGGTCTTTTGGGGAGGCTTCTCTCAGACTCTGACAATTGATGCATTGTCTGGGAAGCCCCCCAGATAACCCGGCCAGTCAGTAAGTAAAGTGAGTACTCTTTTGATGTGGGAGGTGATGTATGCTGTGAATATGTTTTATTGCCATTGGTTAATAAAGAGGCTGCTTTTGGCCAATGGCTTAACAGAGTAAAGCAAGGCTGAAAGATATATATATATATGTATATATATATATATATATATATATATATATATATATATATATATAGAGAGAGAGAGAGAGAGAGAGAGAGAGAGAGAGAAGGCATTGTCAATGAGAAGCCATGTAATCAGGTGCAGGAGACAGACGCCTCCACCAGAGCCCGTCAAAACTTTACCGGTGGGCCACAACCTCATGGTGATACACAGATTCATGGAGATGGGTTAGTTTAACATATAAGAGTTAGCCAGAAATACACTTAAACTATTGACCAAACAGTACTGCAATTAAAACAGATTTCTGTGTGATCTGTGTGATAATTTTGGGTTTAAGAGTCTGGGAACAAAAGAACGGCCTCTGTCAATATTCTTTGTCTTGGTCTATTCTGTTCTTTGTTCTGTGGTCTGGTTTTCTTCCCTCTTCTTGGAGGCTCAAGCTAACTGAATCTGGAGGCTGAGGTTTTCCTGGTGAGCCTGCTAGAGGTACCTCTTGTCACATGGGCTAGGAGATGTCCCAGACTCTCTTGGGAGGGACAACGGGGTCCTATTGGTCGAACTGGGATAGAGAGTCCCTTTTGGCTATGTTGGGAACACAGGTCAAGCCTGTTACAAAGCAGAACTCCTCAGGGAGACAGGCCATCAGCCCATTCTGGTTACTGGATCCTTTTCCGTGCTCTGTACCGGTACATTTCTGTCAATATTATTTTCGTGTCTTCCTGTCTGTTTGGAATGTCTCTACTTCTCTTAGGAGTGGGTCATTCAAACTCAGCTTCCTCCCTTGAGTCTTATTTTGGGCCATTCCAAGGACTTTCATCCAAGCTGCTGACTTGGTGCTCATTGTCTGTAGGTGGCAGATGCGTGCTTGACAAGGACATGGCAGGACTTTGCTTATCTGACAGAGAACCTGCAGTTGATCATTGTGGTGGCTGGATTGGGAAAGATGCCTTTTTTTTTTTTTTGGAGGACACTGACTGGCAGGCAGGTACTCTGTGCCTGCAAGCTGCCTAAGCACATAGCTGCTGTGCTCTCCCCTCCCTTTCTTCCTGAGGCAAAGTCTTTACTATGAACCAAGGTCATTGCTCTCAGTTACTTCCCCTTAACCTTTTCCTGTTCTGACACTGCCTCGGAAAAATTATGCTTTTGTTTTCATAAGAGAGTAAGATTTTTGTTCATTTAAATCCAGTGGGTTATAAATATTTGGCATCATTTAGAGGGGTTGGTTACAAATTATCATTGATTAGGGTGAAGAAAAATAACTACTGTTAGTCTCAGATGTTTCTTGTTGGTACAGGTTTTTATGTGATGATGCAAATTTAGAGTTATTTCTGTTATGGTATATGTATGCTTCTGTCCTTGTTTAAAGTATTATAGTTATACAGTATCTGAACTACTAAAGAAAACCAGAAGAAAGTTTTCATAAAAGTTTTCATGTTGTCTGAAAAAAAATGCAGGAGACTAAAAGAACAGGTTAAATGAGAAGAGCAGAGGTAGGAAACTGGGGAGTATAGTAAGTTGTAGAAGACCATACGAGGTATGAGATTTGATTATGTTATGCTAATTCTGATTTTTTTTCATTAAAAAAAAGCTGATGATTTGCTGTAAAACGTTTGTGTTGGGAATGGGGTCATACTCTTTAAAGGAGAGAGGGGGACAGACCACTGCCTACTGTACCCCTGTACCCTCTTTCCTTCTCCAGGTGTCTTGGAAGAAGAATTTTTTTCTATCCCACCACCTTACTCCCAGGTGCCCCAAGATAACAGGTCCTCGAGGGCAGAGGGAGACAGGTGGAGGAGCCCCCACATATGTACACATTCTCATAGGGAGGAGCTGCCAATCAGGGCTGACTCCATGGCCTTTCCATTGGGCACTGTGGTCCAACATGATGCTGAGGGTAGGCAGTAGCTAGTCCATTGGCCTTTTGCCACTAGCAACCTTTATAATTAGAAATTACAAAATCCTAAATTTTCTGAAAAGCCGACAAGGCTAGTTGACCTGTTGAATTCTGTCCTTTTCACTTACCAGACCATATGGGGTGACTGTTTCCAACTTCTCCAGGTCCTTCTCACTACCGAGGAAAGGGACTGGATTAGAACAGAGACTTGGAAATTGGTTTGCAAGCCCAGATGGAAGAGTGGCCACCAATGCAGACCTCATAGATGCTGGGTTTCCTGTGATGTGACCAAATTGGGGTTTCAACATGGAGAAAGGTAGGGATAGGATGAAAGTCTGCCATCAGACTCTGATGGGTGTCTCTGGGCTACCATGATGTACCCCACAAATTTGTTCAAAGTTAATCAGGTATGCTAGGGGTCTGAAGAGACATCAGGAGTATTTCTAGAGAGGTCGATAGAAGCTTATAAGACCTATATACCCTTGGATCCAGATGCACCAGAGAATTGTTCTACAGTCAGCCTGGTTTTTGTTAACAAGTCAGCACTAGATATCCACTATAAGTTGCAGAGACTAGGAGGTTTTAAAGGTAAGAGGTTGGCAGTTGCTGAAAAAGTATTCAATAATAGGGAGACCCCAGAAGATAGACAGACTCATGAAAGCTTTAAAAACACAGATACTAGGATTCACCAAAGTCCTTCTAGCTGTGTCAGGCAGCCCAGAGGTTAGAAGACAGGCATTGGCCTTTGGAGACTCACCAGTTAAAGGAAAATCCCTATAGCAGGGACTGCACAATAGGCCTCATCTGCAAAAAGACCAATGTACCTACTATAGGAAGTTAGGTCACTAGAAGAATAAAGTCCTTGAATGACATGGCTCAAAAGTAAAGGTACTGAAACTGGAAAAAAATAAGTGATTAAAGGGGATGGGGCTTGGGACCCCTCCCAGAGCCTTGGGTAACCCTAAAGGAGGAAGGGAAACCCATAGATTTTCTGTTGGATACAGGAGCACAACACTCCATTCTAAAACAACTTCTAGGCAAAATGTCACCAAAATAATCCTGGGAGCAAGGGGCTCCAGGGATAAACTGGTACTCATGGACTACTCAGAGATCAATGGACATAGAAAAGGGTTGAGTAACCTTCTCTTTCATGGTCATCCCTGAGTGCTCATACCCCCTGTTTAGAAAAAACTTATTAACTAAGATGTGGGCCTACATCCATTTTGACAAGTTGTTTACAGTCTCCCCAAATTAATGTTAAAATATAGAGACCTGCTCCAAAATTGACTCTTTTTCTCAAGCACGGGCAGATACATCTGAAAGCTGGGTCAGTGCTGATGCATGTCAAACAATATCCAATGCCCAGAGAGGCCAAGCAAGGAATCACTTTCCATATTAAGCGCCTCAGAAACCTGAGTACTTTGGTTCCTTGCCAATCACCCTGGAACACATCCCTGTTGATGTGGCTGACCTCCTGATAGCAGCTGATACCTTGAAAGCCTGCAAAGCTGCCACTGAAAGCAGCTTAGAACTTTGGGTAACGTGGGGCATCATGTATCAGCAAAGAAGGCTCAACTTTGCCAGACTGAGGTAACTTACCTGGACTACAGACTCAAGTGGGACAAACGGAGGCTGTTAAAAGCCAGAAAAGAGACCATTCTGAGGACCTCCAGACTGACAAATCATTGAGAGGTGAGAGAACTCCTGGGATCTGCTTGATTATGTAGGCTCTGGATATCTGGATTTGCTGAATTAGCTCACCTATGTATGAGGCCATGAACGGGGCGTCTATTGGATGCCACAGATGGAAAAGGCTTTCAATAAAATTAAGATGGCTCTATTGAATGCACCTGTTTTGGCAACACCAGATGTCAACAAACCCTTCCACCTGTATGTGGATGAGAAGAAGGGAATGTCAAAGGGGTATTGTTGTAAACCCTGGGTCCATGAAAAAGGCTGGTAGTCTACTTGGCCAAAATACTGGATCTAGTGGTTGGTCTCCTTGCCTATGTATAATGGCAACAAAAGCTTTACTAATTTAAGACTCAGACAAACTAACTTTGGGGCAAAGTCTTGAGTGACCAATCTATTGAGAAGGTCCTTAAAAAACATCCTTCTGATAGATTGTTCACTAATGCTCGGCTGACTCATTATCTGGCTTTGCTCTTAAACCCACCCATGATGCAATACACCCATAGCAATGCCTTTGAACCCTGCCACCATGCTCCTGGACCTGAATCAGCTCCATGATAGTCTGGACATCCTGTATCATCTCCATGAGATCAGACCAGACCTCAAGGACATCCCTTTGTCAGGTAACATGGTATGCACATGGCACTAGCTTCATCAAAGATGGTATCAGGTATGTGGAGGCAGCAGTTACAACTGAGGTAGCAGTCATATGGACAGAGGAGTCCCTACCTCCTGGGACATCATCCCAGAGGGCCAAGCTGATAGCTCTAAAAAAGGCACTGCAGTTGGGAAAGGGGAAAAGACTTAATATCTATACCCGATAGCTGGTATGAGTTTGCCACAATACATGTCCATGGTGCCATCTACAGGGAGTGGGGATTGTTGACTGCAGAAGGAAAGACTATTGTAAGCAAATCAGAGATTTTAGACCTTTTAGAAGTCACATGACTGCCTCCAAGAGATAGTTGTCATACACTGCCCTGGGCACTAGAAAGAGAGGATCCAATCTCAAGAGGAAACAACCAGGCAGACATGGCAGTAAAGGAGGCTGCCCTCCAGACAGCCTCCATTCTGCTGACCACACCACCAAATATGGTAAGACCCATGTTGCCAGAATTTCCAGCTTACACTGACAAAGAGCTCCAAAGAATCCACTCGTGCACAAGTGCTTACAAGGAGGAAGGATGATTCAGGACCCCAATAAATGAATCCTCCTCCTATCAGATTTAACCACTCAACTAGTCTGACAAATATGCCAAATTATTCACGTGGGAGAAAGGAAAATACAGGACCTCTTGAGAAGCGCATATCTTAAGGTCTATGACCTTAAGGCTGAAACACCAAAAGCTGCAGGCTGATGTCCCACATGTCATCTCATCATTGCAAAACATAGAGTCACGAGAACTGGTCACTGGGGAGAGGGACTTGGCTCAATGCCAATTGGGAGATTATCTTTACAGAGGTAAAGTCGGGCCTATATGGCTGTAAGTATTTGCTAGTTTTTATAGATACCCTTTCTTGATGGACTGAGACTTTCACAACTAAGCATGAGATGGCTGTCATGGCGGTCAAGAAGCTAAAGGAAAAAATTATCCTGAGATATGGCCTCCCTGTGCTCTTGGGCTCAGATAACAGACCTGCATTCATCTCTCGGGTAACACAAAATCTAGTTAAGGCTATGGGAACCAATTGGAAACATTGTGTTTATCATCCCCAAAGTTCAGCCCAGGTAGAAAGGATAAACCAAACCCTAAAGAAGATCTTAACCAAATTAACCCTTGAGACTGGCAGTGACTGGATGTCTCTCCTCCCCTTTGCTCGCTACAGGGTTCACAATTATCCTTATACCCTAGGTCTGACCCCATTTGAGATCATGTATTTCAGGCCACCACCCATTCTGCCTAATCATAAGGCAGAATTACTGACTGAATTTCATGACCAAAGATTCCTTTCCTCCTTAAAAGTTCTGTCTCAGGTGCAGAAACAACTCTGGTCTCAGCTGCATTCAGTCTATGAGAAGGCACCACCTCCTGTGCCCCATGGGTTCCTGCTAGGAGACCTGATGATCATCACAGATCTCTATGGTCCAGCTGATGGTTCTGAGACAGCAATAGACGTCTGTAGATCCAGAAAATGCATCTCCAGGATGTGAGATGACCCACTACTCAAAAGTTAAATGAGAGAGTTGGGGGGGGGGCAGACCAGGCCCTGGTAGCCTGACAGAAATCTAATCCTTAGTTTTGGTTCACTAAAATGGGACAGAACTAAAGAGACAGTCCTTGGAAAACCACAGCCTTCTTCTAGCTCAGTAGGCACCCCATGGCTCCTTTTGCTGGCTTAGCAGGAGCCCAAAGCCCCTTTGCTGGCTCAGAAGGTGCCCCTCAGTCTCCTGATAACTAAAAATAGCTTTCCCTACCATGCTGCTGGAAGGTTCCTAACCACTATGACCTTCCACCAATCAACCCCCATAGTAATCTCTCCTCCACCAATCAGCCCCAGATTAATCCCTCCTCTCTGGGATTCCCCTAACTCCACCTAAAAGGATCTTGTAATCTTCTTTGGTGGTCACCAAGTGCCACCCCAATGTTGGAATTAATAAAGTAGTCTTGTTATTGTTTACATGGTTGTTGGTCTTCTTTGGGAGCTTCTCTCAGACCCTGACAGTGTTTAATGCCTCCTGATCTTGTGTTTTCTTGTTAGAAAATATGACAAAATAATTTTGTTGCATAAGCAACCTACTCTATAGTCCCCAGCTGCAGCTGTTTAATAGACTAAATCTAGCTGTGGAAGTCTAGCATGGGCATTTGCTTTCCAAACGCATGCGACCTTGGAAAAAGTGAGATCTGCCAGTGAAATATGAGTCAAAATTAGAAAGCCACACAAGAGCCAGGGTGGTGCACATCTTTAATCCCAGCACTCAAGAGGCAGAGGCAGGCGGATCTCTGTGAGTTCAAGGACAGCCTGGTCTACTGATGTGGGATTCTCCTCTGTATGCTGTGATTACCATTAATAAATAAAGAAATTGCTTTGGACCTATAGCAGGGCAGAACTTAGCTAGGTAGGGAAAACTTTCAAATCTTTCAGAGACCTTCAGAATATAGCATTTAAAATGTTTTAAGAAGTTAGGACTGTTCATGACAATGAGACACATCTGCTCCTGGCAGCACCAATTACTTCAAGAGGAAGATGGGCATCAAAGAGGCTCCTTATGGAGTTGGTTAGCCATCTGAGCAAGAAACTCCTCTTGCCTGGACTGCTTGATGAACTGGACATGCAGGACCTGCAGAGAAATCACTGCTAAACTTGCCTAAAGGTGAGATGATCCTTTGGGGTTCCTGCTTCATGAAAGAGTCAGCTAGACATTCTACAGGATACAGAAGAAACTGACTGAAAAACTGCCAATATAGGTGGAACTGTCTTTGAAATTTCCTGCTTCATGGAAAAGTCTGCCAGACACTGTGGGCCAGTAGATTGAAGATGGATGCCCCAACAGTACAAAAGAACTTTGTTTGACTGTCTAGGTAGTGAGATGTCTCTGTCAATTTTAGAGTTTTGGAAGTTTCTTACAATGCACTTCCTGTTTACTTAGGTGATATTATATCCTTCTGGAGTCTTTGATGGAGTTGAAGAATTTATAGTTATAGTTTTCCTTAGTTATAATAAAAGATAAAGTAGATATAAATATTGCAACTATATTTTTTGTATGATACCTGTTTTGTTATATGTAATTTTACTATGTTAAAGTTAAAACCTTCCTTTTTATTTAAACAGAAAAGGGGATTCCCCTCTGTGTGCTGTGATTACCATTAATGAATAAAAAACTGCTTTGGACCTATAGCAGGGCAGAACTTAGCTAGGAGGGGAAAACTAAACTGAATGCTAGGAGGAAGAAGGCGGAATAAGAAGCCATGGAGCCCTTGCCAGAGACAGATGCACTGAAACTTTGCTGGTAGTCCACGACCTTGTGGTGATGCACAGATTAATGGAGATGGGTTAAATTCAGATGAAAGAGCAAATAAGGATCTAGAGAAAATGGGACAAGCTGTTATTTAAATGATATAGTTACTTTGTGATTATTTTGGGAGTCTAGGTGGCCAGGCAACGATCAAGCAGCCTCTTACTACAGTGTACAGAGTGAGTTGCAGGACAGGCTCCAAAGCTATACAAAGAAACCCTGTCTCAAACAAACAAACAAAAATACAAAACCAAAAAACCAACCAATTAAGCAGACAAACAAAAAAACAAACTAAGTAAGGAAATGACATTTCCAGACTTAAGCTAATGGAAGGAAGGGTTTTAAATGGAAGTTTATCTGTCCCACCCCTATCCCAAATAATCACTCAATGGTTTAATATTAATTACAAATGCTCGGCCGATAGCTCAAGCTTATTACTGGCTAGCTCTTACATTTAAATTAACCCAAAATTCTACCTATGTTTGATTACGTAACTAATGGCTTTCTACCTCAATTTTCTACACTTCTGGCTTGGTTGGCAATTGGCTGGTAGCTCTCTTTCTGACTCTTCCCTTCTTCTTCCCAACATTCTCACTTAGACTCACCCACCTAACTCTATCCTATTCAACTATTATTGGTCAGTCAGCTTGTTGATTAAACCAATCATAGCAACATATATTCCCGCAGTATCCAGAAAGATTATTGTGCAGCTGAGGGGTTTCCATAGCCTGTGAACACCAGAAAAGGCAGATGACTTGGGTCACTTTAGTCTTTGTCCAGCAACCTCCTACACCCCAGGAGGTATAGGTGAACATCTGATTGTCTCTGTTACCTGACAATACATGGCTAACTATGGCTCTTAAGGACTAAGTAATCTCATTAACTGTAATATCCCTTCTTTCTTCAAATATCTGGAATTATGGGATTATAATTATATAGCTGTGTCCTTTTGAGAGATCTCTTTCCTGAGTGCAGATTAAACCAAAGCAGAAACCTGTCTATGCCAAAGATACCGCTTTTCTTTTCTTACATGCTTCTGTTTGTTAGAACTGAGTAAGAAAAGTTGGAACACATTATACCCACTTAAAAAAACAAAACTTTATCTACTTTCGCCTTTCTCAACCAGTGAGTGGCTTCCTTCTTTTTTTCTCCTTCAGAAATGATGCTTCCTTGGGGAGAGCTTGGAGGAGTAGGAGGGTGGAGATGGAGGAAGGGCAGATATTGGAGCAGGGAAGAAGAAATCTACATTAAAGGAGCCATTTTAGGGTGGGCAAGAGACTTGGCTCTAGAGGGGATCCCCAGCTAGGTCCTTGGGCAGCAGAGGAGAGCATGCCAGAACTGGCCTTGTCCCATAGTCACACTGATGAATATCTTGAATATCACCATAGAAATTTCGTCCGATTTATGGAGATAGAGACAGAGACCCACAGCCACATCAGAACAGTGGACTGAGCTCCCAAGGTCCAGTTGAAGAGCAGAAGGAGGGAGAAGATGAGCAAGGAAGTCAGGACCGCGAGGGGTTGGTCCACCCACTGAGACTGTGCCTGATCTAATGGAAGCTCACCAAATCCTGCTGGACCGGGACTGAACGAGCATGTGATCAAACCGGACTCTCTAAATGTGGCTGCCAATGAGGACAGACTGAGAAGCCATCGATAATAGCACTGGGACCTGTCTCTTCTGCATGTATTGGCTTTTTGGGACCCTAGTTTACTTGGATGCACACCTTCCTAGGCCAGGATGGAGTGGGGAGGGCCTTGGACTTCCCATAGGGCAGGGTACGCTGCCCTCTTTTAAGGATGGAAGGGGAGGGAGGAGGGTTAGTGGGGGAGCGGGAGGGGAATGGGAGAAGGGGAGGAAGGGTCAATTTTTGAATGGAAAAATAAAACAAAGAAAAAAGGAAAGAAAAGCAAAGAAAGAAGAGGGTCAAAAAAGAGGACAGCAAATGGCAGGAGTGAGAAAGAGTAGGTACAGTGAACACATGCAGGCTGTAGATTAAGAGAAAGGAAGGAAGGAAGGAAAAGAAAAAAAGAAAGAAAGAAAGAAAGAAAGAAAGAAAGAAAGAAAGAAAGAAAGAAAGAAAGAAAGTCCAATGTACCAGCACCTTGAACTTGGACCTGTAGTTTCCAAGACTGTAAAGGGGAACAAAGCAGTGTATAAACCATTGTATGACATTCTGTTGTGGCATAAGGCTTACCAATAAATTATCTTAAAAGAAAAAAAAAAGCTTATAGTGAAGTAGGCAGGATTTCCTTTTTATATTTTAAACAAGAGAAAGGTGATAAAACCAGCATGAATATTTCTTAGACAAATCTTTACTTTCACCATTGTCTCCCTGAAAATGTCAAAGCTGTAGCAAAATGTTAATTAACTCCTTAATCTCACTTTTTGATGGTTTGCATAGCAGAGCCTTAAAGTAGCTTCATGTCTTTAGGTAATAAGGCAACCAAAAAGATTACAGGCAGAATAGATCTGGAACCTAAGAAGTTTGTCTAATTCTCTTTTGTACCCTAAGCTTTGCTGTTTAAAGGATATAGCTCAGAATAATACCAAACCCTGATGCTGTGAGCAGCGGCAATACATCTTGTGCAGGCTAATAGAAGGACTTCTGAAATCATAATCTTGCATTGAATCAATTTTAGTCTCCTAACAAGTCAATAATAGAAGAAATGCCAGCATTTTTGTGATTTTGGTGGGACTATTACAGAGGCTTCTGGAACAAATGACTCCAGCCTAATGAATATCATTCAGAATCTGCAGGTGACCTGTGACCTAGAATATTCATAGTCACCTTGGAAGCACAGATGTTGGAGCAGGTGATCAACTCTAACCATGTGTGACATGTTCATAGATACAGAAGCAAGGTGTACCTGTGTATTAATGGAATTTCAGAGAAAAATGTCACAATATGGTTTCTTGCCTAAAACTATGATAAAACACAAGTTTTATCTTAGAATACAAGATAGAACTTATACTTGCTAGGACATATCTATGTACTACTATTGATGGTGCCCAGTACATCATGAAAACAAACATTCATTCAACAGTTCAAGACTTCACAAAGACCAAGGCAAAGCAGGCAGCAAATGGCTTGCCATAGAAACTGCACAGGAATTCTGCTATTATCATATACAGGTTCCGTATCTCATCATTCAAAACATGATCATCTCTAAGGCAAGTTCATTGGACCAGGAGCTAATGGTTTGATATGAGAGATGATACCTCTGAGAATGGTATTAGTTTTTCTACCAGGAAAATATATATAACTATCTAATGTTGGTTGGTTGGTTGAAGGTAGATTTATACAAAGCCATCTTGTCTTACTCAATATTAAAAAGGATATTAAAAATGATTGATTTAGCTTTTAAGAAGTCAGAATTTAGTAGATTAGTGATATTTAATATGAAATAATAGATTCTGTTTTGTTTAATCCCAATAATATGTCTTGATAAATGTGTTCAATAGACTCATGTTCAGAACAACTGATTATCAGTTAATGATATTATTTTAGAAGTTTCTGGAAATTTGGGAAGGTTTAGTGGGGTGAATGGAATTTGTTATTGCATGGGTACTTGAGTCTTGCACCTGGTTTGGTCCTTGGTACCTGCTGCACCTGGTATGAGATCTGTTGTGCCTCTGAGCACACTCCCACAGCTGTGACATGAAATGCTTCCCCATGCCCTCCCACCTATGAACCAAAGCAAGTGGCTTCCTTTCTTAAGTTGTTTCTCTTAGGTATTTCATAACAACAAAAGAAAAAGAAGAAATACATTCTGTACACAGTTCATTCTATTATATCCAGAATCTTAACAGCTTAATCAAAACCTTCCTTTTCTTATTTTGTTGCATAACCCAAGGACCTTGGAGGTAAAACTGGTCCCTTTTTTGATTTTATTACCTTAAACATTCCTTTTAGAATTACAATAGCTAGAAAGATAGAAAATAAAATTACAGCTGGCAAATAAGAATTTGCATTTCCTTCCCACAATCCCTCCTCAAGACCCTTCCACCTGCCTAGGGTTTCTTTTTACTGTCCTGGTTACTGTTACAACTTCATTTTGTAGACTCATATCTGATCATTTGGAGTTAGGCATGGTAAATGAGAGAAGGGTGAGGTGTTTGTCTTTCTGAATCTGGGTTAACTCACTCAGCATAATCTTTTCTAGGTCCATTAATTTACTTGCAAATTTCATGAATTTATTTTTCTTTACAGCTGAACAGTATTTCGTTGGATATATGTACCATAATTTTCTTATTCATTCATCTGTTGAAACACATTTCAATTATTTCCATTTTCTGACCACTATGAATAGGGTGTCAATGAGAAATGTTGAACAAGTAGTAGTGCTGTAATTCTATTTTAATTTAAAATATCTAAAAAGAAAATAAAAATTTAAAGAAATCTCATGCAGAAGGATAACTTTTTGATGAATGTCTATCCCATGACAGCCTAGAATCCTTCCTTTCTCTCTTTTATGTGGGTATTATCCATCATGTAAAAAAGTTAAGTGCAAGATGTATCTTCTTCTAGAATGAAAACATATGTCATGAGTGAACACACAGTAGATGATAATGAAAATGAAGAATGAGTTATTCCACATAGAGGCACCAGAATCATTGAAAGTTTCTGCCTGTGTCCCTTGGATTTTCTGTCATAGTCACCCCTAGACTTCTATAGCACAATCTAATGAGTGCAAGGCACTTAGAGCACAGCCAAAGTTCCTCCAACTGGAAGCTCACCTAAACTTTTAGGCCCCTAGCATCAGTACCAAAGACAATAACTTCCAGGTAACTCCACATCAACTGTCATATACAATAAAACTTAAGAAGTTGTTCAAAATCTCTGCTGATTCTTAGATGATTTTGCTTACATTCATGCCATACCCAAACAGTGACATGGGATGAACCAAACAGCTTGCCCTTGGTTGTTGACTCTCCCAGAACTAATCAACACTGCTCTTAGATAATGACACAAGCTGCTTCAAAAATGTCTTCTCTAAGATTTCCAAGCAAATATTATTTGTAATAGAAACAACTCAGAGTAAATTAATGTCCCTGTGAGCCAGTTGAGCTGGAATGCAACCAGTTGTGTCTTGACATGTTCACTCTAATTTTCTGAAGATTTTTTTTAAATAGTCCAGTGTTTTGTTTAGACTTCAAAAGGTACACCTCACAGATCATCTTTATTAAGGATATTAAGTCACACTTTCTAGTACAGTCTGAGGTGAATTTGGAAACTGAGCATAATTATTGTTGTGGTCAGTATTGTTCCGTAGTGCTTTCTTTTTCCTATGAAACTTAGAACTCTGAACACTATATTGTCATTTTCTATCCTGATAGCTTTTGACTCTCCATCTTTACTCGAGCATATTTGTTTCATTTTAAGAAACAGGATGCATGACGTATTTCAGATGCACAGTTGTATTGAAATCTTATTTTGAAACATGCTCAGTTGTATGACTTCACCAAGCATATTTTAATCCCTTTTATGATTATAGTTTTCACCTAAAGTAAGATTGCCAATAATAGCTCCAATTTATTTCATTAGTTATTAGTGACTTTGCTAATAGAGATATTTATCAGGTCATCTTATTAAAAGAGAGCATCATGTAATAATTGTATGGATTCAACTTGTTTTCCAAATGGAATGATATGTTTTCTTTTCCCCTTCACCTCTGGTATCACCATCACTCCTCTCTTGCTGCATCATCTTCCCTGTGACGGTTCTACACCCACTTTATATCCTTCTTGGCAAAATTGTACTAAATTAGCATTATTGGTTGAATTGATGTTTATTTAACCTTCTGAAAGCTTTGGACATGAGTCTTTTTCTGCTTTTCTATTTCTGTGTTCTCATATGACTCTGAGTCTAAAGTAGGCTTTCAATGAATGAGATTCAGTTGTAACAAAAACCACATCTGTAACAAAATTTGAGAGTACATGACATTCGGTGCTATTAAGTAATTAAATGAAAAATTCCATCTTTAATTCTTAGAAATTTAAGAGTTCCAAAGGTTTTTATCTCCCTATTTAACTTTTTATTATAATGTTTTTTAAAAAAAAACAAGTAAAAATCTAAGCTTGTGAAGGAGATTGCTTTTTGTCTAGGGTATACCATCTTTCCTTTCTAAACACTGGAATTGTAGGTGGCCACCATGTCTACCTGGCATTTGTGTGTGTACTGGCTATGTGAACTCACACCTGCTACAAGCGCACCCAATTTCTGAGCCATGTATCTGGGATCTTAAATTTCTTTCAAAATAATTTTCAATTATAAAAAATTAAAAATGCATCAGTGAATGATTTTTTAAGCTTGTTGTCAGAACTATTATTATACTCATTTTCACAATGCCATGGTACCAAGATTCAGAGGGTATTAGCAAGATACTTCATCTTTAGGCAAAGAGATTCTTGCATGTACTGTTTTCTGTTCTTTATGGCTCTTTTAGTGTCTTTTCAGTGTCTCTGGCAGAATATTTTCCTTCAGAGAAGTTGTGTCCCTTGTACTAGGGTCATTTCTCAGAGATGATGGATCTCATTTGGTTTCTGGACTCTGCTTGTCTTTCTCTCCAGTGCCCTAGTTTCTTGTTTAATTGGTGCCATTTGCATGTATATTTGATTACTTATAGCTTGCAGAAAGTACTCATTATAACCAAATATTGTAATAATGTAAATTTGCATTTTTGCCTTCTTTATATCATTTTTGTTTCAGAAATAGAGACCTGAGTGGGGCTTTTTGGGAAGGGTATGAGCCTCCATTTTCCTATGTTTAGACATATTTATGGATATATAATTGGCCTCACTGATAGCAGTTTATATATGGGAAGGAGGCAGACACATACATCTGCAAGCTTACTACTCAGGTAGCAATCAGAATCCTGTTATTTTTCTCTTAGACTTCCTCCTAGAATTGTGAAATTTGTGAAAATTATTTCAAAAATATGTGTTATCTGGGATTCTCTCATCTATGAAGAGAGGCCTTAGAATATTTATTTTGCCCCACTGAAAAATTCTAAGTGTTAGTATTCTGTTCAATGCTCTTTCACAGCCCCATTCCCTCGAGCCAATTTATTCCCATAAATGGAAGAAAGAAGAAATAGGTAAGCTCAGTGCAAAATAAATTTCAGATAAAGAAGTGCAGATACTCCCAATAAAACAAATATTATTCATGTAGAACAGGATTGCTGTTCAATAAACATCACTGAAGTAGAAAATAATCAAGGACTCAGCATATTTTTCAAGCTGGTTGATATGTACACTGCATGCTTTCCCCACTGTGCAGAAAGTAAAAAACCTCTATTTCCATTTTCAGGTCCTGTTCTGTTTATGTTCAACCCAAACAAAACTGGAAAGTAGGCAAAGCCTTTGTGTTCCCCACTGAGCCAACAAGATGAAATAGAAAGCATAATAAATCTAGAACAGTCTTGTTCATGAAGTGGAGGAAAGGAGATATTCCTGGTGGTTGCATTTAAAACATGCATAGAACTTCTTTTAGAATCCAGCCTTCTCTGCATTCTAAATGTTGTGTTGTACTACAGTTCCTGAGAAATAGGCTAAGTGGATCATATATGCTGAGAATATTCGAGGCATTTTCACTAACAATCTGTTTGGGTGCATATGGTGATTTGAATAATAATAGCCCCCATAGGCATATACATTTGAACATTTAGTCATCAAGGAGTGACACTATATTGAAGGATTAAGAAATGTGGCCTTGTTGGAGTAGGTGTGGCCTTGAGGAAGAATGTCATGGGAGGGTAGGCTATGAAGTTTCAAAGTCCAACTCAGCCCCAGTGGCTCTTTCTGTTTGCAGATCTGAATATAAAACTCTCAGCTTTTGGGCAAAACAATATCTGTCTAAATGCCACCATGCTCTCTGCCATTAGGATAGTTAACTAAGCATCTGAAATTATAAGCAAGAGTTCTTTGGTTATGATGTCTCTTAATAGCAATATTAGCCCTAACTAAGACAGATAGTCATACTCAGAAGTGGGGTGTTTCTGTGATAGTCCTGATTTCTGGAGGAATGCGGATTTTGGGATTTGGATTAGGAAAGCAGTTAAACATTCTAAGCAAGAACAAGAAAGACAGTGGTGCTGACAGCAGTGTAAACTATAACAATCTGGCTCAGGAAGATAACAAGGGGGAAAATAGTAATTATTGTGTAGCGAAGAGACCTTTCTTGTGATATTTTGACAAAAAATGAGGCTGCTTTTTGCTGTTGTCCAAAAAAATAACCTGTGGCTAAATTGAAGAGATCAATATTAATGGCATTGGCAGAAGAAATTTCAAGGCAGCCTAATATTATGTATGCCATGTGGTTATTAGTAGTCACTCTTAGGCAGATTTGTAGTGCAAAAGAGCAAGCAGAATAAGGAAAAATGCAAAGCTTGAGGAGAAAGGAGCACCAGAAAATATATTGTTGGTGCCAAACCTGGTGCTCAGGGAGATACAAAGTTTAAAGAAATGTCTGTTGCTGAATGGACTAAAAGGCGTGGTGACTCAGGGCAAGAACCCAACCCATTCCCTTTGCTTCCAACTTCTGAAAAGAAATTAAAGGAAAGCTTGATTAGAGAAGCTACAGCAGAAAGCTATGTACATATAATTGAAAGTGCAGGGCAGGTTCAAGCGCAGTCAAAAAGCAGAACTTGGCAGTTTCGTCCATGGGATTCTGGACTTAAAGTCAAGGCTACAAGAAAGAGATGTTAAATCCTTTTTTTGGCTAAGGAAAGCCAGGCATGTGTCAGAGGTGTCCCGGCGTGCAGACTCAGGCAGGCCATTGTGTGAAACTGGGAAAATGAAGTCTGAATTTTGTTGGAGACCCCAAATGTTGGAGGTACTTGAGTCATAGGATACCTGCCAAGGAAAGCTGCAATGTGGATGTTACATCAGCTCAAAAGTGGGAAGTATGTTGCAGTCAATAAAGCTGAAAGGGTTGAAGTTCTGAAGAGCACTCTGACATTAGACATGGAGACACAAAATTTGGCATTTTCCATGCTAGCTTTTGGTCTTGTTTTGGTCTAGCATTTCCTCACTATCTTTCTTCTCATTCCCCTGCAGTTACAATGTATACTCTGTGCCATTGTATATGGAAGTACTTGATTTGCTTTTAGATTTTGATTTTACAAGGGATTACAGTTAAGAAATTGCCCTGAGTCTTAGATGAGATTTTGAACATTGAACTTTTAAACAGTATTATGACTGTGAAGGACTATAGCTAATTTTGAGTTTGGACTGATTGTTTTTTTCTATTTGGATATGGCTACAATTCTCTGGAGGCCATGAAGTGGTAGCTTTAATAAGAATGACCCCCATAGGCTCTCATATATTTGAATGCTTAGAAGTAGTGGTAGATTTGAGAAGGATTAGGAGGTGTAGCTTTGTTGGGGTAGATATGGTCTTGTTGGTGAAAGTATATAACTGTGGATGGACTTTGAGGTTTTGAAGCCCAAGTTAGACCCAGTAGCTTTCTCTTCCTGTTGCTTGTGGATACAGATGCAGAAATCTCAGCTAATCCTCTAGCTCCATGTTTGCCTGGGTGCTGCCATACTCCCCACCATGATGATAATGGGCTAAATCTCTATCTACCATTGTAAGTAAGCTGCTATTAAATGTTTTCTTTTGTAAGAGATGTTTTCGATATAATGTCTCTTCACAGCAATAATGACACTAGTACAGAGAAGAAAGTTTGAAGATGCAAAAGAAAGCATCCATTAGTATCTTAGGGACGCTCTGGGATGCTAAAGAGTTGACATTACTCATTAACAAAGATCTAGGATTGAGGCAGAGGAAAGGGTATTGTGTCCTTCCTCAGATTTCCTTGACAGCCTTTCTCACCAGGAAGGGTAGTGGTCTTAGCTCTTGTCAGGAGCCACATTTTTGAGATGACTCCTGCCACAATCCTAACCACTGTGGGTTCATATGTTTCAGGGTAGGGGCATGAGTACTAGAAACTTTACGTAGGAGGAACAGAGATAAGAAAGAAACACACAGATGCAGGATAGTAATGAGAGGGCAACAAAGTGAATACTGAGTGCTGAATTGCGAGTTTTAAGCTTGAGTCTGCCTGTGTTTAACGTTCCATACATTTTTATACCCCAATACAAAAAGGGGGAAGAAGGTAAAAGTTTGCTTCAACATGATACAAAAGACAACCAAAACAGTTACTTGCTTTAATACTTGAGACATTAAGTCATTAATTACTGAGAAAAGCATTTCCATGGTCATCTGTCCTGTAGTAGAAGCTCAGGATTTATTAAAGAAAATAAAAAGGCAGAAATATGTGTAGACCCAAAAATGTGAGCCTGTTCTACCTTATCTGAAAGTCAGAGAGTTTGAGCTTATTTTTGTTCTTTCAAAGTTGTTGACAACAGATGTGGCTATAAAACAAGATATCCTGACCTAAGGTGTGGTTACTTGGTGTTTTGGACATTAAGATGGCCCCTAGAAGTAGAAACTCTCCACCCTGACCGTGGGTCAGAGTATTCAAGCATACTTCTGCTTTTGAAGTAGAAGGTTTTACCTAGGGAGTGGCTGCCTTCAGGATACTTGGCCTAGGGTTTATTCACTGCCTAAACATCAAATCCCTTTACTCAGGAATTAAACACTTGATGTCTCAAGTATTGGAACAAGTAATTGTTATGAATGTCTTTTGCATCATGTGAAAGCAATCTTTCCCCTTCTTCCCTCCTTTTATATTGGGAGAGAAAAGTGTATAGAAAATTAAACATGGGCAAACTCAGAATGAGAATTCAGCATCCAGTATCTGCTGAGTTGCCCTCCTGGTACTGTTCTATGTCTATGTGTTTCTTTCTTATCTCTGCTCCTCCTACCTAGTGTTTCTAATCCTAATGCCCTTATCCTGGAGTGCACAAACTCACCGAGGCTAGAATTGTGGCAAAAGTCACTCCAAAAAAGGCAGCTTGTGACAAGTTGGATATTTTTCTCTTGTAGAACAGGACACTTCTTTGTGAATAGTCATCCACAGTTCTGATTCTTGAGAGTTTCTATGTGTCGGGCTCACAAGAGGTGAATTGGGTGAAAAACAAAGCACCTACTACAGGTGTTAGGATTCTTCTTGGTGCCAGGATCTGAGGCACAATCTACAAAGTTTTCACTATATATGAATCACAGTTGTGCCATTGCTTTTGTTTTGCTTTGTTTTGCAGTACTGGAGTTTGCACATGCTAGGCAAATGTTCTACCACTGAGCTGCAACACCACCCTGCTCCATTATTTTGAGTCTCTGTGTTTGCTTCCATGGTCTGAGAGTAAAGCAGTGTGATTCAGTCTGATCACAGTCTCTGTTATCTCATTGGACTTTTGTTCAGTTCAGAGTCATATGACAGGGAAGGCAAATGGAGCTTTCATCATAAGAGTCACCTAAAAAGCACCTAAAAATAACGGACAAGCATCTTTCTCCTTGTGGAGGGACATAATTTGTCTACTTTCTTTCTTCTTAATAAATTAAACCTACCTCTTCACAGTAAGTGGCTGTATCCTTCACAAATTTGGCAATTCCATCTTCTGTTAGACTCTACTTATGATAGACATGTTTGGGGAGACTATGAAATTGGATTTGCAAATATATGTGATGTCTAGATTAAATTATGTACATGTGATTATGGATTTTCTCCTTGACTTAAAATGATTGCATGCTAGTAATATTAGAATCTACTATGCTTATGCCTATAAAGTCTCTACTCTGCAGTGGATATAATTTGACATCCACTAAAAGGGTTGTAAACATCACCATTTTCTTCTGGTACCAATTTGCCTTCTGTTTCTTAAACTCAACAAATAGAAAAGTCCCTCAAAATTCAGTGGGAAATGAGTGTGGGAAAGTACCACAGACATGACTGAAAGCCAAAGATTATCAATGAGGCTCTGGAGACAGTGGGTGAAAGATGCTGGTTGCCCAGTCTACTACACACTTTTCCACAGGAGAACCATAGTGTTCTAAGATGTTTGTATTGATACACAATATTTTCCTTTCTTTGCTGGGTAGATTCCATGGACATTATTTTTCCCTAAATCTTTCTGAGCTTTATGGAAAAATTGTTTTGGTAAGAACTGCCTGCATTTTCAGTAATTAGAATCAGTACATTTTATATTAAAAAAGTTCTACTGCTGGTGTGTCAGTGATTACTTCTGAGAGTATTTTTGTGAAAGTTTATAAAACCCATAGAACTAAAACTGTACCTCTGAACAACAGAGAGAGATAAAGAGGAAGTTAAAGAGGAATGCTGAAGGATGGAGGGGGAAGGAAGGGCTTTTAACGCAATAATGTAGGTTCTGTTTGCATATAAATGGGTAAAAGAGGACTTATTTGTTCTGTCCATGCCTCCATTGGTGAGTTACTCACAGAAGAAAGATAAGTGACAAATATACTTTATAACTTAGGAAACATTTGGATGTCTTTGTGCATGTGAGTAAAGTCATCTAATTGCATATTCCATATGAGCACTGATTTGATCCACAAACAGAAAAGAAAATTTGGAAATAGCTGGACATGGTTTCACCTTCATGCCTCACCCTTTGCAGCAAGTACATATTTATATGTGAGGCGTGGGGTGGGGTGGGTGGAGGACAGTGTGGTGACTTCTAGAAGTTAAACAAGTGACAGCAGGACTTTGCAGTTGACAGTCAGATAGCTTATACATGATGCTCAAATATTACTTTAAGGAATACCAGTCTTAGTACTTATGGCTCTAATAGGCTGAGAAAATGGAAGGATTTTTATAACTTCAGTATGTGCTCATATTGTCACATAGCTTTTCAGAAACCAACAAAAATTGACACTAAGTTGGTAAGAGCCCATATTGTAAGCCATCCTCCTGAGATAAGAAAAAGGATCCATGGTAGGACCACTGGTCTCACTGATTTGTGGTCTCAAGGACAGGGAAAGGGGACATGATGCCATCTTTACTTGCTTTTTGCTGGGTGTGCAAGGAACATACACCCGAAATCATACGTGTACTGCCAACTACAAATCTGTGGCCATGTGCAAAGCTAGCCTTGAAACTGCCCTAGCAGCAACCATACTGCTGATGTCTGGGCACTGACAGAACATGTGAAACATGGAAAGATGACAACAATTTGCTGCTCAACTTCGAAGCTTAGTCCTCCTGGTCTGTCTTTCTGGCTATGAACTGGCTGCTGGTTAGCAAACGCAGGATGATGTTCTAACAATCAGTGACTTGTCTCTAACACTTGGTAGATCTGCTTATTAATGTCTGAAACTGGTGAACCTTGGTGGTCTCCATAAAAGAAAAGCAATAAACCTAAGGTATAAATTAAGCATATTTGACATTTTTCAGCTCTTCTATACAATGAGTTAAAAACATTGTGCTTTATTGATGAATAATTTCTGTCAAATTTAATAAACATTCTACATTCCATAAGTATTAATGAACATGGAGGCTGCAATAAAAATGAGTGTGGAAAACTAAATTTGGCTTTGATTTGTAGAGAGCTAAATGGATGAGAAGGAAGTAATAAAGAGCTGGGAGAGTGGGGGCTCAGTTGAGGCAAGGAAGTGAAAAAAGACATGAGGTTTGCGTAGGTTTAGGGGACTGCTGGCAATGATAAAGTTAGGATCAACCCTCCTTCATAACCTATATCCCAGGTTCCACGAGCTACAGCCTTCAGTGTTTGCTAGAAGGAAGTGAAATGATTTAAGTGGGGGCTCAGCAGCCTGAAGTTGAAGTGTATTTAGTTGAGAACTAAGGTGGAAGCTGGGTTTTCCTCTAAGAGAAAACTTTTGCCAAACTTTATGTGTAAAATTAATATCCTCCTCCCTTTTTTCTTTCTCTTCTTTTTTTTCTTTTATTTTTGAGTTGAAAAAACTTGGTTAGATAAATCTGGAACTCTCTGTTTTTTGGCTTTTTAATCTGAACAGTAAGACTAATAATATCTACCTGTGGATATTACTCTGAAGAAAACATCCACATCTTTGAATTTTTAGGGTTATTCCTTAAAGTACCCATATGTGCATCCTCCAAATATCACCCCCTTTCTGTTCTATCAGTGGTAGGTTGTTGGCCACTTTTCTTCCTCAGTACATTCAAAGGAAGAAACAAATACTCTGAAAATCACTTCCCTAAGGGCTGTAAAGAAAGATAAGGGGCTGGGCGGTGGTGTCGAATGCCTTTAATCCCAGCACTTAGGAGGCAGAGGCAGGCGGATCTCTGTGAGTTTGAGACCAGCCTGGTCTACAAGAGCTAGTTCCAGGACAGGCTCCAAAGCTACAAAAAAACCCTGTCTCAAAAAACCAAAAAAAAAAAAGATAAGGAATGAGTGTAAGATTGTAAAGCAGTTGGTATCGGTACTCTTTGAGGCTATGAGGCTGCATAGGTGAGGTGCACAGACGTGTTTGTGAAATGCTGTGGAGTGTTCCCAGAAGCTCAAAGGCAACAGATTTTGGAGGCCACAGAAGTAGAGGTGATACTTATTCCACCTGAACACAAGGTCTACATGGAAGCGGAACAGAGCACAGAACAATGCCCCAAAGTAGTGTAAAACACTACTTTGACTTTCTTCTGTCAGTTCTACCAATCAATTCATTCAACTGGAAGTATGTAAACTACTTTCCTCAGAGGGTAGCAAAACGGTACTTTTAAAAATTATAATATAGGGCTATAAAAGTCCTTTGCTTTTTCACAAAATGACCCAGTCAGTCTAATTAGTCATGCCCATACATGACTGGGGAACAAGAAACTGAGGGAATCAAGAATAAGTAAAAAGCAGAAATTGAGTGATGAATATGAAATTTCATTGAATACATGAATGAAATTATCAAGGAATAAATTTAAAGACATTAAAGTTAAAAACATTGAAAAGAAAGCTATATAATGTTTAGTTCATTTCAAAAAAGATGGAAAAATTTTAGGTATATATAAAACAAAATGATTTAACTATATGTAGATTCTGTGGACTGAGGAAGTAGGGACATACTGTAGATGTTAGAGCTAAAGCCCTGAACACATAGTAAAATACAAAAATGACAAAATTGTTTCTGTTTCTTGTGTCCCTGCCCCACCGTAACTCTATCAGCACTGTGATGTTCTTTAGCTGAACCTCTTGCCAATCCAATAGGAAAAGCAAAAAAGCTTACAAATAGGTTACTTGCCTCTCTGTTGATGGCATCTGCTATGCTTGCTTTTCATTCTTCCCAGAGGTCTTATGGTTGGGCCATCGCATGTGTGACCATTTAGTGATTCCTCTGTCAATGAGCATGGAGGCAAGAGAATTTTGGAATTAATAGGAACATCCCTGCCTCTTATTTCTAGTGTGAAAGATGGGCCATTCCACAACCCAGGCAGCCAGTAGTATCCTTATGTATCTTAAAAGTTATTTCTTCTTAGAAATCTTTGGATGTCTTGCATTCTGCAAACCTCAATTCCAGGTGAAAATCTGTAGCAATCTAGAAGACAGACATTTCTGAATGTGTGGCTACTGGTCACCTTCATCTTCATTTCCTCTGATGAAGGACTCACCATCTGTTTCATGTAACTGACATAAAATAAGTTAGTACTAGGAGAGGAAAATATAGATGTAGCCAAATGTAAGCAACTATGTATTTGACTGCTTGTACAAAGTATTGAATACCTAGAACTTTCCCCAACACTGTTCCACTTTAATTTCTGATTTAGCCCATGTTGTAGAAACTGCCTACTGGGATGTGCATTCATGCGCAAAACTTTATTCTTACACAGACTCATCCTAACTATTTCATTTTTACCTTACAAAAAGATATGGTTGTTATGTAATCTGTACATGAATTTGAGGAAGAGCAAAGACGGTGTGTGCGGGTCAGCTGGTGGTGGCGCACACCTTTAATCCCAGCACTTGGGAGGCAGAGGCAGGTGGATCTCTGTGAGTTCGAGTCCAGCCTGGTCTACAAGTGCTAATTCCAGGACAGACTCCAAAGCTATAGAGAAATCCTGTCTGAAAACAAAAACAAAAAAACAAACAAAAATGATGGTGGATGTGCACAAGGGAATGATTGGAGAGAGGAAAGGGAGGGAGGGAAATTATGTAACTATACTTTAATTTAAATTTTTTAAAAATATTTGGTAAAAGAGTTAAGGAGGAGAGAAAAGACAGATCTCATTGAGGAAATATTTGTCAGAAGGCAAATTTTTCAAATAAAAATTAAACTTGGATTTACTCTTCCGTGTGAATAAATTTGCAAGCTCACACAAGGGCTTTGAAATAACATCCTTTAAAACCCATTTCATAATTTATCCAAAGTTACCAAAGAGCTATAGTCAGGATTCTGAAGTGTGATCTGTCCATTGTCAGAGAACTCTCAGTGGATAGGGCATTTTCTTCCGTAGGAATGGGATAGAACTCTCTGAGAGTTGGGGGAATTTAAGAGGTAAATTTATAGTTGCTTATTTGAATAATCTCATTTCCTGTCTCTTGTGTCTGGATCTTATGGAAGTACCCAAACAGGCCAATATAGGTTTAAAAAGAGGAAAAGTTAACCTAAGACTGAGGCTAGGTTTATCTTCCTCAGAATTTCATATTGAAACCAGACACATTCCAGAAGAACAGATAATAGAATCCAGCTGTGTCGACTTTTCAGCCAACCTGTGCAGATCTTGTCTTCTGGACCTGGGGTCTGAGGACCGAATGCTGTAGACAACCTTGTTTTTGTCTCAGTATACTTTTATATACAAATGGAACAAAAGAAGCAATGATCCAAGGAAGATTGTATGAGTTCCGACAGACATGTAAATAAACTTCAATAAGCACATACTAAATATTAACAGAGTTGCCCTTTTCCAGAACTCTCTCAGGACAAATTAATTTAAACAGAATTTCCTGTGCCATACTATTGGTGAGATCAGAGAAGGGCAAAGCAAGGCAGATGGTCATATTCAGATGTACAATGACCAGATTGTGTTCTATAGCTGTGATCTGACACCCACCAAGGCTAAACATGTCTTATAAATTGAATGTAAGTGTTTTTCACAGGAGGCATGAAGTCATTTCTAAGAACAATCCACGGAACAAAATGTACTTGAAGTAGAAGGCCCTCTGCCTTCTTTTCCTGGAGTGACTCTCAGAGTTCTCTAAGGCCTTGTTCGCCATGGGCCATTCTTTTGACTGTGCTCTGACACAGCCACAATGTTTTTGTTGTTGTTGTTTGTTTGTCTCTTTTTGTTGTTGCTTTCTTACAAGAGGTGTATAGCTTATTAGGTGATAAATTGGGAAATATTTAATTTGTAAAAGAAGACAATTCAAAATTAACAAATGGGGTGTGTTCATCAAACCCTTCCCCTCAGGTATTAGGGAATTCTTAAGAAGACAAAGTGTGAGAGCCAGAAGAGATGGAGGACTTCAAGTAAACAGTGACTTTCAGATTAGGGTTAGGGTTCGAAACTGATGCACAGCATGTGAGCTCACAGAAACTGGCAGCGTGCACAAGGTCTGCACAGGTTTCAGCAAGACAAAGTCCCAGTGCTGCATGAGAGATGTAGACATGATCTCCCATCCCTATTTAAGAACCTATCTCCAATTGACAATTGCTTGCAAAGAAAAAATTAGTTTTCTCCTATGGTATCTCAGAAGGTATGTAAACCACACGTAAGGGTACACCATGCCAACAGTAAATGATCATCTCAAAATTACTTCAAAAGTATTTTTCAAGGTTTTTTCGTTTGTTTATCTCATTTTGTTTTGTTTAGAAGTTTATTAATTTATTGGTATTTTGCTTGTATATTATGATTCCTGATTTTATATTTTTATGGGTTATATTTGTATGAATGTGTCTATTTGTGTGTATATATGTGCGGCTATGTGTTTATGCATGTGTATATGTGTGGTTTGTATGTATATTTTTTTGTCTCTGTGTGTGTGTATGTGTGAATTTTTGTGTGTGTGTGTTTTGTTCTTTCTTGCTTGCTTCCTATCATTCTTTTTTAAATTTTGTTTTATCTTTAAGTTTCCTAAAGAGAGACAAAAAAGTGTGGAGTTGGATGGACAGAGGTATGGAGAATATGGAAGGAGAGAGAAGAAAAATCATGATCCGACTATACTGTATGAAAGAAAAAATTAGTTAAAAATTTTACAGTGGGCATAAAAAAATATGAACACAAGGAAGTGAGAAGGGACGAGATTTCAGAGGTGGGAAATTGAAACAATTATTATGATAATAAGTATGGAGAGGATATAACACAGACTCATGTATATATCTAGGTTTTAATGTCACCTATTCAACTAAACTCATACTGTTGTGAATGCCAAAAAAAACAACACTTTTTCTCAAAGATGAAGAAGATAAAGACAGATTCTTTATTAAAAGCTGGAAATTAAAAAGTCCAAGTGATTTACAAAAGCAGACCTATTACAGTTACATCCAACTTTTCAATGGAGACTCTAAAAGCCAGAAGGTCCTGGACAGATATTTTACAGACACTAAGAGCCTGTAGATGCCAGCCCAGACTACTATACCCAACAAAACTTTCAATCACCATAGATGTAGAAAACAGGATATTTTATGTCAAAATCAGAATAAAACAGTATCTATCCACAAATTCAGCCCTATAGGGAGTACTAGAAGGAAAACACCAACCCAAGTAACTTAGCTGCACCCATGGAAACACAGGCATAATCTCACATAAGCATAACCCAAAGAAAGGAAACACACACACACACACACGCACACACACACACACACACACACACACACACACACACACACACTATTACCACCAGTACAAAACCCCCAAAATAACAGATATTAGCAATCACTAGTTAGTAATATCTCTTAATAATAAGGGACTCAACTTGCCAATAAAAAGGCACAAACAAACATAATGGACATGAAAACAGGACCCATTTTTCTACTGCATATAAGAAACTCATCTCAACCTCAAAGATAGACATTACCTCAGAGTAAAGGGTTGGGAAATAATTTTTCAATCAAATGGACCTAAGAAGCAAATCTGTATGCCTATACTAATATCTAACAAAGTAGACCTGGCATGAAAATTAATCCAAAGAGATAGAGAAGGACTTCCATCATGATGAAGTCTCAATTTGGAACATCTATGCTCCAAATATGAGGCCACCCTCATTTGTAAAAGAAACATTACTAAACCTTAAATCACACATCAAACCCAACATTAATAGTGGGAGACAGCAACACCCCACTGTCATCAGTGGATAGATCTCCTAGACACAAACTAAACAGAGAAACCAGAGAACAAATTCTGTGTTGGAAATGGACCACACAAGCATCTACCGAACATTTTATTTTATTTTTTCCATTCAAAAATAAATAAATAAATATTTTTTTTTTTACATTTCTTCCCCTTCTCCAAGTTCCTTCCCGCTACCCCCTCCCTTCTTCCCTCCCCCTTCTTCCTTAAAAGAGGGCATGATGCCCTGCCCTGTTGAAAGTCCAAGGCCCACCCCTTCCATCCCGGCCTTTCTCTGCACTTCATTGAACCTTCTCTAAAGTTGATCACATATTCAGCCACAAAGAAAGTCTCAACAGATACAAAAAAGTGAATGTTCCCCTGTATCTTATTGAATCACCATGGGTTAAAGTTAGAGTTAAACAGTAACACAAATTACAAAAATCCTACAAACTCATAGAAACTGAACAGTTCTTAACTGCCACTGGATCAAGGAAGAAATAGAGAAAGATATTAAAGACTTTCTAAAATTCAATAAAAGTAAATGGACAACATATCCAAACTTACATGGCGCTTTGAAAGCAACACTAAGAGGAAAGTTCATAGCACTAAGTGCCTACAAAAAAACATAGTATGAGAAATCTCACACTATTGGCTTAACAGAACACCTGAAAGCTCTAGAACAAAAAGAAGCAAACTCGCCCAGGAAGAGTAGATAGCAGAAAATAATCAAACTCAGGGGTTAAATCAATAAAATAAAAATAAAGAGAACAATTCAGGGAATGACTGAAATAAGGAGTTGATTCTTTGAGGAAAACAACAAGATAGATAAACCCTTATTCAAACTAACCAAAAAGCAGAGAGAGAATATCAAACTGAAAAAAAAGGGAAAAGATGTGAGATACCAGCTAGAACCTTGCTGATAGGCCACGAGCCTCATGGTAAAATATAAAATAATGTGAATGGGTTAATTCTAGATGTAAAAGCTAACTAGCAATATGCTTAAACTATTGGCCAAACAGTACTGCAAATAATATAGCTTCTATGTGATTATTTCAGGAGTCAGGGCAGCTGGGAAATAAACAAGTGGCATCCACCTATAATACTACATTTTAATTTAACCCATTTCTATTAATCAGACTATCACCACATGGCTATGGATGAATGCCAAGGTTCCAGATGGCAGCTTGCATCTTTCTCCTTTGGTGGCTCCATTGCATCTTCCTGACTTTGCCTTCTTTCTTTCAGCATTCAGTTTAGTTTTCCCTGTTCTGCCCTACTATAGGCTCAAAGCAGTATCTTTATTAATTAACCAATAAAAGCAACACACAGGGAGAAGGACTTCTTATATCATTTCCCCTTTTTCTGTTTAAATAAAAAGTAAGGTTTTAACTTTAAAATAGTAAAATTACATATAACAAAACAGATATCAAGTAAAAATTATAGTTACAATATTTATATCTACTCTATCTTTTATCATATCTAAGGAAAACTGTAACTGTCTATTCTTCAACTCCATCAAAGACTCCAGAAGGATATATTACCTAAATAAACAGAAAGTGCATTGTAAGCAATTTCCAAAACTCTCAAATTAACATCTTGCTGTCTGGTCAGTCACCCAAAGTTCTTCTGTATTGTTGGGGCACCTATCTTCAGCTTACTAGCCCATAGTATCCAGCAGATATTTCCATGAAGCAGAAAACTCAAAGACAGGTCCACCTATAATGGCAGTTTGTCAGTCAATTTCTTCTGTGTCCTACAGAATGTCTGATAGACTCTTTCATGAAGCAGGAACCCCGAAGGAAGATCTCGCTTTCAGGCAAGTTAAGCAGTCATTTCTCTGTGAGTCCTGCAGGTCCAGTTCACACAGTGTATCATCAAGCAGTCCAGGCAAGAGCAGTGTCTTGCCCAAATGTTTAGCAAACTTCATGAGGAGCCTCTTCAATGCCCATCATCCTCTTGAAGTAGACTGGTGCTTCCAGTAACAGATGTGTCTCACGGTCATGAAAAGTCTTAAGTTCTTAAAACATTTTAAATGCCATATTCTGAAGGTCTCTGAAAGATTTGAAGAATATCTATCTAACTGAAATATATCTCTATATATCTAGAAAACCTAACTAACATGACTACATGCCTAACCATTATAGATGGCTATCTATTAGCCTTTATTTCTTAATTATACATTGCATTTTACATGAGTTGCATAAACACAATGTCTTAATCAAAAGCAGAAATATACATATAAAAATTGACCTATAACTTGTATCAATAAACCAAGAGCCATACCAATGCTAAGTATTCATCTCTATATCATATACCCCTTTAAATGTAAACAAACATTCATAAACAATATTTGGAAATATGGGCACATTTCTTTCCAAACTGCTTTTTGTTGGGCTTTTTTTTTGAGGGGGGTTTTACGGAGACCTTTCAGGTGGTCTTGGTCCATCAAACCATGAAGGATTCGACAGGTTCTCATCCTCTGTGGAAACAAAAGCAGAACCTCTTTTCCAAAGCAACAAATCCTTAGACTCAAATTTTGAAGTTCAGAAACCTTTAAAACATGTATGTTGGTTTAGCTTAGCAGTCCCAGAATTAAATGTCTCTCTGCAGTCAAAAAATTCAAAGAAAACACAATAATATACAAAATCCAGATTCTCTGTGTATATTCCATCTTTACATGAATTATTTTTCTTACTCTATTACTTTTTCTACAAGTTTAATATTTATTTTATTATTTTTACTTTTTTAATCTATGACTGTCTGTACTCTTTTATATTACATTTACTGTCTCTTTACTCTTCATCTCTCTCCCAAGCCTACATATATTTTTTAAACACATTGTGACTTGTTTAGAGTTCTTTTATGTCTGAATCTGTCCTATTGTGTTTTTGTAATCATCTTCTGTCTTTGAGAGCTTTTAAAATGGTAAGCAGCTTGGTTGCAGCAGCTCTGGATGCTGGTTCTACCTCTCTCTGCCTTTCAAAATGGTGAAGGTGCCATTACTGCCAGGCCTGGGGCTTCCAGGTAGGAGCTGTGCTCACTCCTGTAACTCTGAGAAGGAAGATGCATTGTTGACTCCCATGGGAGCCCTGTTCCTTTCTGAATGGAGATAGAGCAGGAGTGGATGGGGGATAGATAGGAGATGTGTGGAAGAAACAGGAGTAGAAGAGAGAGGTGAAACTGTGGTTGGTTTGCAAAATAAATGAAAAAATTTAATAAAAAAGGAAATAAAACAAAATAAAATAGATCTTACTACACACACACACACACACACACACACACACACACACACACACCACAAGACACATTCTTTGTTTGCTCAAACATAACTTGGATTGTGAATCTTTCTCTGTGTTGTTGTATAATCACCTTGCTATGTTTTAACAGTGATCATAAAATAATGCTTTCTAGTGAACTTTAAATTTTGTATTATTTTTTAATTAGTTTACAAAGTAATGTACTTCATAATGGCATTTTAATATATATGTCACATTTAAATTTTTATTTTGCATGAAAATATGCAATTAAGTCATTAAAGAAAATGCCCAAGCCATATTGACCCCTTTGTTAGGTGGAACACTTTAGAAACCTCTAGATAAGAAAATTCAGCATTTTGGGCTGAAGATCTCAGTACTGTGAGTTTATGTTCAATTTCTGATGCTAGATATTTCCTAGTATCTGACAGTATGCTCCTAAATACCTTGTCCAATTGATTTAAAATCTACACTACTTGATGACAATTGCTTTTAGCTCACAAACTTCAGGTTATCTAAAACCTTTTTTTCTCTCAAAATCTATAAAAAATCTATAAAAAGATATATCTTTGCTACATACTAAATTGTTCTTCTCTCCCTTGCAAGTTCATATGCTGATGTAATAACAGTGTTGTAGGCAGAGGCCATTTGTCCATTTCCCAGCAGCCCATACTCCTGAAATAATCACACAGAAACTATATTATTTGCAGTACTGTTTGGCCAATAGCTTAAGCATATTCCTAGTTAACTTTTACATCTAGAATTAACCCATTTACATTATTTTATATTTTACTATGAGGCTCGTGGCCTATCAGCAAGGGTTTAGCTGTCAACTTGCCGACTTTCCCCTCTGGCGGCTCCATAGCATCTCATTGACTCCACCTACTCTCTCTCTATATATATCTTTTCCACCCTGGCTATATTCTGTTAAGCCATTGGCCAAAAGCAGTTTCTTTGTTAATTAACCAATAAAAGCAACACATGTACAAAAGGACTTCCCACACTATAGTGTAACTTAGCATTTGGAGATAGTACCTTGACTTTAGACCTTTTAGCCTAAAGAACCTCCAAAATTAACTCCGTTTAAGCAATCCGGTGTATAGTATTTGTTATGACAGCCAGAACATTCCATTTAATGATCTGTTTCACTTTAACCTTAGAGTTTGTTGTTTGTAAATATGTGTAGTATGGGCTTGTGAGTGTGTTTGCATATGTGCGGGCATGCATGTGTGTATTCAAGTTGATTTCTCGTCTTCCTTTATTGTATTCCAATATACTCACTGAGTCAAGGTCTTTCTCTTGAATTCAGAGCTTGCTGATAAATTGTTCTTCTATCCATCTTCCGTCAGGGATAAAATCTCTGCTCTCTGAATATGGGAATTACAGACAACCCACCACACTTACCTGATATTTATGTCGCTTCTGGTTATCAGAATTCAGGTCCTCACAATTGTTGCTTATGGAGAGTAACTGCCCTTGAGTAAGTTCACAGTGCCTCCTCTGATGCAGAATGTAGAGACTCTGTGAGGATGTCAAGTCCTCAGCCTGCCCACAGTGGACAAAACTCCTGATACTCAATGTCTGCTGAAATGAATTTAGCAAATATCTTCCATATTCATGTGAACCATTTTCAATGCAATGAATTACATGATGTTATATGATACATACAAAATGTATGTGTGCGTGTGTCTGTGTGACTTATTGGCCGAGGACATGAAAAAATAAAAGCCTTGTGTCTTTATAAAAGTTCTGGTCAATATTCAAAGCCATTTCTCTTCCTAAGCTTCTTTTAGTATTTTAATGAATAGTTTGGTGCCAACTGATAGCAATTCAGTGTTCCTTGATTCTTATCATTTGTTGAAATGCAAACAATGCTCACATTGTTCAATACTTGTAAGGATCTAATGAGTAAATTGTGTTGATAAAACTATTACTATCCTCATTTTTATAGATGAGGACAAGTAAGGAGACGTTTGAAAATGTTAATAAATTTTCTCTAACACACAATTAGCAAATGGCAATGCTAGGAGTTGACCCTCTTGAATTTTACTTCACTATCTGCTATCTTGGAGCAATAAATAAGTATCCTCTGAATGCCTACTCAGGGGAAGTATCATTTTAAGCTGTACAATGATGTTCTGGTTGGTGGTAAACCATAGATTCAAGATTATAACAGAGCTCTAAGGTCATTGTTGCCTGGTGTCGGGCTTTCTATCCTAACAATAAGTGACACAGTTTGCTATGTTTGTGGTGGTGTGAAAGGGACTGCCATGGTGTCTTTTGTATGAAAGTATCTCATAGATTTATGCACACTATATGATTGTTGATAGTAAATGATTGTCACTGCTTATTTGCTTACTGTACTGTAATTTCTGTCATGACTTCAGAGTGTACTCCTACAGAAAATTACTTACTATACAGCTTCATTCTGTGTCGCATTTTCAGGAGGCCTATGTCCTATATTTACCTTGTTTCCTAATGTCATCATCCTCATTTGTGCTTTGGTTTTGCAATGCTGTTTGGTTCATCTTGGCTCTAGGAGCAACGCAACATAGCCAATGCTGCATCACATCCTGGTATGTTGAAGATCTTACCTAGATTTGTGTGAGTGAACTCTACCATGTTTGCATAAAGAGGAAATCACTTGATGGCTGTGTCCAGATGACTTGTAATGCTGTCTAGGTTCTTTATCTTTGCAACTTAAGCACCACTCAGACAAAAGACCCAATGATGAAATGAAAAATATAACGAGGTAGATTTAAGGATATTTTAAGGGGATACTCACACACAGTTACAGACACACACAAGAACATATACAGATACACATACACACAGAGACACTAACAAACAAAAAGGCATCTTGACATTGTCTAGTGACATTGAGAAGGTCAGAAATAAAGTGATAGCTGACCGAGCTGCCATGGGTTTCATTCAAAAGAAGTTCTGTGTCCACATAACTGGATTTGTGGATGTATTAACAGGATCCTTACAGTCCAGGCTGGCAGAAGATAGCCACAGGCCTGAGCTGTACTAGGTCAGTAGGTACCAATATAACGAGCAAATAGATGGTGGAGAAATATGAGAGAAATAGAAGCAGAATACTTTCTGTCCTTGGGTTGGCCTACCCTAACATCTTCTCCATTTATAGCCTGCTGCCGTGTGTGAAGCGACTGGTCCTGTGAAGCAATAGCCATAGGATCTCCATTACTCCTGCAGCAGTAATATGTCTGAGGGAGTTTCGGTGAGGATCCAGGGATGATGGCATGCCAGGGGCCAGAGGTCTTGAGCCAGACCAACAACTCATTATGATGAACATTTGCTTGTGGACTAATTAGACAAAATGGTATACTGCGTGACACATCGCAGCTCCCAATGCCACTAAGTCAGATAAAGATGTGTTGGGGAGGTAGGAAGGATGGAAGAGTTGGGTGGCTTTGTGTTTATTTTGTTTTATTTTTTTGTTAAATTTTGGCTGAGGGGTTATTTTGGGGGTAAATGCTGCAAAGGTAGGGGCAAATATGGAGGGACTGGGAGGTAAGCATTAATTGGGGTGCATGATTTGAAATTTCCAAAAAATCAATATAGAATTCTGTAATAAAAATTCACTACGAGTTTTCTTCAAATGACAAGTATTTTTACATGGAGGCTGAGAAGACTTTGCACCAGTCTGATAAATTGTCTCCAGTAGCACAGGGCTAGAACTTCCTTTCAGATCATCCCATTGTTTATTCATACACAAGCTCCACATTAATACTGCTTGTCCTTGCATGTCCTCAGTACTGTGTTGAGTTAGTAAGGTATCAGTTTATGGTGGATCGTGTTTGATTTGGGTTTCTCTTAGGACCACATTGAAGTCTGCTCAGTTTCTTAGCCTTACCTCTTAAGACTTCTTACACAATCGGGATTGCAAGCTTATGTTTAAGACTATTGTCTAATTAAAAAGGGACAAGGGTCATGATCCAACCTTGGAGGAGGACTTGGCAAATGTCTTTTACTTCTATGTCATATTTTATTGGAGAATTTTCTAGCTGAGTCAAAATATTTCATAATATTAAGGGTTAGAAAGTGGCAGTCTCTGATGACTATCTTGAATATCACCATAGAACCTTAGTCTGGCGACAGATAGAGATAGAGACAGAGACCCATAATGGAGCAATGGACTGATCTCCCAATGTCCAGTTGAAGAGCAGAAGGAGGGAGAAGATGAGCAAGGAAGTCAAGACCATGAGGGTCCACCCACTGAGACAGTGTGCCTGAGCTAATGGGAGCTCACCAAATCCAGTTGGACTGGGACTGAATAAGCATGGGATCAAAGTGAACTCTCTGAATGTGGCTGACAATTGGGGAAGACTGAGAAGCCAATGATAATGGCACTGGGATTTGTCTCTACTTCATGTACTGGCTTTTTGGGATCCTATTATATTTGGATGCATACCTTCCCAAGCCTGGTTTGGGGGGAGGGCCTTGGACTTCCCACAGGGCAGGGTACCCTGCCCTCTCTTAGGACTTGAAGGGGAGGAGGGAGAGTGAGTGGGGGAGCGGGAGGGAAGTGGAAATAGGGGAGGAAGTGGAAATTTTGAATGGTATTATTTATAAAGTAATAAAAAATTATTAGAAAAAAAAGAAAGTGGCAGTCTCAAATATTTAGAAAAAACACCATGTATTTTCAAAGCCAATGAGTTTTTTAATTACAAAACTGAAAATGTTTTGTAATTAAATTCATTCTTTGTACATTTTTTAACAAAAAGTAACAATTTACATTATATACCATTCACTTTAAAGAAGAATACAGTTGGCTTTTGAAAGCTCATCTAAGCCAGGCAGTGGTGACACATGCCTTTAATCACAGCATTCAGGAGGTAGAGGAAGGCCAACCTAGTCTACAAGAACTAATTCCAGGACGGGCTCCAAAGCTACAGAGACCCTGTCTCGGGAAAAAAAAATACCCCATCTATAGCCTTTGTTTCTTCTTAATATCCACTAGAAGATGACATCTTCTAGTCAGGAGAGTTAGTGCAACATAAGCATCAACTATTGTGTGTATGCCTACAGAAATCTCCCCATCTCTGTCTCCCTTCCTTTCTGTTTCTCCCTCCCTTTCAGTCTCTGGCTTTCTCCATATACCTTGCTGTTATGGCAAAACTGCGATCTCTTTTATAGTCCATTCATTTCCTGATGTATTTCACTATATTCCAGTTGGCATCAACTGTTTTGAGGAATCCCACAGGCTCACTTTGCATCCAAATATATAACCTGCGCCTGGCACATCTAGTATACCATTAGTCACATCAATATAAGAATTAGAAGGAGTCTGGGGTATTAAGTCAGAAACAATTTTTTAGCTCAGCAGGGAGATGTAGCAAAAGCTAAGGGGCTGTGCAGAGTGAACTGCATAACAGAACATTGTCACACTGACTCCACATTGGCAAACTCTCTGCTAGGGAAGAAAGCACAGCACATTTCCACTGTGACTGTGCACCCGCCTTTGTTAAATTGCTAGAGCCTAAATACCTCCTTAATATGTGTATTTGCTGTGCAACCATTATATGGAAAAAATTGGAGAACAAGCCTCCAAATTTCTAGTTGAATTTGTTTCTATTTTCTGTCTCTTTTGTGACTTTATCTTTACTTAGTATTGTTATCAATAATTTGGCTCCAAACAGCCTATCTTACTATATAGCAAGGGCACATTGGAAAAGATAGCATTGTGAACACATTTGAGGAATGTATTTTATAAAATGACGTGCACAAAGATTCTGTAAAAAGCTATGTGATACAGATAAATATGGAGAAGAAAAGTTCCATCTCTGACAGAAAGTGTAATAATGATAATAACTTAAGAGCTGTTAAAGGTAAGAGGAGATAAACATGGAGTTATATCATAGCTGGACTAAAAGAAATGAGACTGAATCCTCTTAGTGAAGTTAAACAAATATCATGCAAACACTATTTTCATTTGAACAATAGAGGAAGATTAAGACTTAGTGAATAGGAGAAGCTCAGAAGATTCATTTTAAAATTTAGATGTTATTCAAAACTAATATTTTAAGCATAAAAATTGTGTTCTGAATTATGTTTCTGCTGATGAGCATTCAGATCGTGACTCTAAAGGGAATACCTCATATCTTCAAGGGTTACTTTTCACATGGAATCAGTGATCTGTGCATCTCTGTCAGGACCCAAACCACCTTAATTTAACAGCACGTGGGGTTAGGGAAGGGGAAATAAGAAATAGAAAAGTGGTCCTTAGACATCCATCTTCAGAGTCTCAGAAAGGCGCTGGTATTATTGACAAGCTGTATCAATACTCCAGAAAGATAAACCAGCTGGAGAGGAAGGAAACTTTAATAGTAGGAGGGGAAGTAGTAAGGTAGGCTGTGGGACTCACTGAGTAGACCAAGCTGCTTCAAACTCCAAACACTGAGATCCACCTGATTCTGCCTCCTGAGCACTTGATTAAAGAAAAGAACTTCCAAACCTGGCCTTTATCCTATTAGCAAGACAGCAAGATGGAGTTGTCAGAGTCTGTGTTTATAGAATAGGAAATATGCGAAAAATCTGAGAATTGAGATAAAGGACTTTTGGGAACACAGTGAGTGTAGCCGACAAATGAGCATGACCAAGTGTTCATCCCTGAAATGAACAAATCCCTCACCGTGCACTCCTACAGCTGTACAAATGATTGGTAGAAGCCTTTGAGAAAATTCTATAAAACTTTGTCTTATTTCTACTCAGACCCTATGAAAATATTTTCAACAGAAGTCAATATTGACTTCATATTTTCTTGACAGGATGGGATTGTGTTTGTTTTGACACAATGGGATTGTCTCTGAACCATTTTTTAATCTATCTCTGCACATTCTACACATAGCTGAAGGGGTTCCAGTTTCGTTTCTATCTCTCTGGCAGTGCACTCACATTTTTTCCTTGTCTCCTGCTTTTCTTCTGTTTCCTCCCCACAGCCACAGCCCTTGAACCACATCTGCAGTTTTCTCAACATTACAAAGCTTAGTGCTGAGGTTAGAGGCCTTTTATCTTTGTGGAAATTGCAAGTTAAAAAAGTTGTACCTATTCATAAATCAATATATTTCTTCTGTCATGGTTAAAAATCCTACTCCATAAAGGATCAGTGAGGGGAGCACTCAGCATTAATATTTTGTCAAAAATAATGGCATCAGTTTGAGGCCAAAGCATTACAAGTGCCATGCTTAGGTGACAGAATTGCTTATCTCCAAGAACTTTTTGATAATATTACCTGATGTTCATAAAATTCTGCCATTTCAGAAGTAAAATTTCATGAAAAAAAAAAAAACAGAGACAAAGAGCCGACACCCGAGACTTAAAATCTTCCCGGTAAGCCACGACCCCGTGGTAATACACAGATTACTAGATATGGGTTAAAATAAAATGTGAGAGTTAGCCAAAAAGAGACTAGATATAATGGGCCAGGCAATATTTCAATAAATACAGTTTCTGTGTAATTATTTCAGGTGTAAGCTAGCCGGGCGGCCTGAACCAAAAGCAGACCCACACCTCATTACAACAGATGCAAATAGCACCTCAAGTCAAAACTCACAGCAAGCAGCTCCAAACTTCTGGAGTAGGAACAAGCAGGGATTTCTGCAGAGGGCTACTTTCCACTGTGACGGTCCATGTCTCTTGTTACAGTCAGGGTGGAAGGTAAAAGGGCTCATATCATCGACATGTGTCTTCTTTCCTTCCCCCTCTTTTTTATCTCTAGATTGTGTTTCATTGTATAGTTAAACTTGCCTCAAATCTATGATGCTCCAGACTCATCCATCCATGTACTGGGATTACAGTCATGTACCTCCACTTCACCTGAACAGGAGCTCTTGTCTGAGTCTTTCTCTTGCCTTTCTCTCCTCCTCCCTCTTCCTCTTTCCTTCCTTCCTCCTGCCCTTCCCTTCCTGATTTTTACTTGCTTATAGCCTTTGAAATTCTGAGAAAAACACTTTGAAGTGCATGATGTAACAAAATAAATTGATTGGTTTATAGTTATGAATACGTTTAATGCTTGTCATCATTTCCTTATTACCTTATTAAACAAAATATAATGGCATATATAATATTTATTATAATGTTCTCTGTAATTGCCCATTCTTCAAATCTTGTAACAGGATTTTCGTGGAGCACTTATTTCAATCTACGAAAACTAGGTGTTTTTAAATTTGAACTTTCTTATGTTTTAATTTTTTTTCTGTCCTAGTTTTGAATCTCATCTCACAAATGAACTAGATTTCCTAGGCTGCAGGGACAGACTGTTCTTTCTGCTATTGACATTCTATTTTGGACCTCACAAAAGGCTCTACACACAATCACTTTTACAAGCCTTTGTGCAAACCAAGTGACTGCCCAGTGTTATTGAGCAACTGAAGGGCAGGTACATTGGCTGTATTTTCTCTTTTTAAAAAATGATTTTCATTTCCATCTAGAACATGATTGGCTATTCTAATGCAGTATGACAGAATAGCTCAGCACAGAGAAGATAAGCTTTGAAGCATATGTAAATTCTTATATCACAAAGCCCATAGTATTTGAAAGGGGAAATAAAAACTACATGTAAGAATGGCTTTTATAGCATTATTGTCTGCAAAGAACTTTATTTGTCTTTCAGGTACTTTCAATGGTTTTCTGTGAGTTTAAGCAGAGCACTCATTTGTTTAACAATTTCCATTGAGATTTTCAGGAGAAAAACTGTGAGTACGCTGGGAGATTAGAAGCTCTGACAAAGGAGGCCAGGGAGAATGAGGTCAAAAGCGCTCAGGAGAGTGGTTCATGTTCTGCACAACCTATAATTGATGAGTGATAAGAATTCTAGAAAAGGTTCTTACAGGGGTAGAAAGTTACTATTTTTAAAAACAGCTAAAATGCTTTGCCATTTAAAAGAAAATCTTGGTTCTTTATATTCTGTGAACAAAGTACTGCAATTCCCCCGTTTCAAAAAGAAAGCTTGTACCTTCATCAAAAAGTTAGGTGTTTTAAGGGGATGTAGGAAAAACACAATTTTTGTTCTTAAACAGAAACTGCTTTTGTTACAATCATTTCCTGGCACAGTTTCCAGTCATTGAGCAACTGGCATCATAATTTACCAGGCCCAACGGACTTTAAAAGTGACAATGAGGGTATCAGTGAGTGAAATAGCTGCATTACCACAGCTAAACCTAAATAAAATTTGATTTGTTGATTATTTTATTGGTACAATTATAATCAGACTTTTATTAATATTTTTCTGAGAAGTATTTATTGTAAAGGAGGCTGTTTCTTCTTTTATGCCCTCTTGTGAATTCAGTTCCCAGCTGACAGAAAGACCTGAATTCTCCGTACTATCTTGAGATTGGAGAACATTAGTAAGATGCCCATCTTTGTCACTTTTCTGGTGCAGGGAAGAAACCATGATCAAGGCAACTTTTATTTTTTGAAAATACACATTTTATTGAAGGCTTGTTTATGGAGGTTTAAGATATTTTTATCATGACAGAGATTATGGCATTATGGCAGCATATAGTACTGGAGTGCAATAGCTGAGATCTATGTCCTGATGTGCAGGGAGAGAAAAGAGAGAGGGAGAGAGAGAGAGAGAAAGAGAGAGCTAGAAAAGCAGGGGAGCCCTGCATGGGTTTTTGAAAGCTCAAAACCTACTCCTAATGACACACTTGCTGCAACAAGGCTTCACCTTGTAATTTTTGTAATCCTTTCAAACAGTTCCACTCCCTAGTGACCAAGCATTTAAATATCCATATATGAGCCATCCTAGGAGGGTCCCATATTCTTATTCAAATCACCACATTCCGCTGGGCTCCAAAGTCTTGCAGTAGTATAGTCATGCAAAAGTCCCTATATTCTTTCAGAGTATCAACACTGTTAAAAAAAAAAAAAAAGATCAGTCTCTTCCGAAATTCAAAGCAATTTCTTAACTGTAACTCCCTGTAAAATCAAAACTAAAAAGAAGATAACATGCTTTCAACATACAATCTCAAATAGCTAACATTGCCATTCCAAAAGAGAAGAAAGGGTGCATAGTGAGGAAGTACTGGACCAGAACAAGAGCAAAAACCAGTAGGGAAAATTTCAAATTCTACATCTCCATGTTAATATCAGAGTATGATTCAGATTTCCAGTGGTTTCAGCTTTGTTGATTAGGTTGTTGACAAACTTCTCTCTCTCTTAAGCCGTTTTCATACCTAGTCAGTAGCTTTCCTTTGCATCTGGCATCTCTAAGATCTTGGAGTCTACAATACAATTCAGGCTTCATCTTCTCAGCCTTATGCAATGGCCTCTCTTGGCCTCTATTCAGAGACACCCCTGACATATGATTGGCCTCAGTGACTTTACATAGCCGAGGAGGTAGATTCCACAACCTCTTATAGCTTTGACTCTAAAGCCAGAATCATTTGATGAAGATGCCAAGTTCTGTTGCTTGATTGGACTGGAACTTGGCCTCCTCTTTCTACTACGTATGCATAACTTTCTATAGCAGTTTTTATTTTTCCCTTATTGCTTCGGCTTTCATTTAATTCCTTTTCACAAGTTGGAAGCTTAGCTGGGAGTTTTCCTTTCCAGAGGTCAGCACTCCCTTTTATTCTTTTTAGCATCTGGCCTTTTCTTTAAACTTTTTTTTATCTTCTTTAACACTGGACCTGGCAACATCATTTCCTGGTGTTCCTTTGCTCCTCAAACTGTACATTTTGCACTCTTCTTTACTCTGCTTTTTTTTTTCATTATAAATCTGCATAAGAGTAACTACTAATAACCACATGACAGGGTCAATATTAGGCTTGTTTAAATCTTTTCTGCCAATGGCTTTAATTCTAAACTCTTCAGTTTAGCTTCAGGCAGATTTCTTTGGACAAGAGCAGAGAGTGGCTACAATCTTTGCCAAAATATCACAAAATAATAATTCTAATTATTATTCTTGTTAATTAATATTCTTCCCCTATGAAACTTCATGAGGCAGATCATCATAGTTTACATTGCTGTCAGCATCACTGTTCTTCTTCTTCCTTAGTCCCCACTTAAAATGACTGCTTTACTAATCTAAAGTCTCCAAACCTGCATTTCTCCAACAGTCTGATCAAGCCTGTCACAGAAAAATCATTCTTTGATACACATTCCATCCTTATCTGCCAATGGTTTAAAGAGGATGTTTGAGATAGCTATGTCTTAAGGCTAGTAAGATAAAGCCTACCATCAGATAATAGTAAGGACAGACCTATTTATGTTCTCTCATCAGTTCAGAAATAGTGGTGAAACAAATTCTGTGTGTGTAGCTCTGAAGACTGGCCATAATTGAATTTACAAACTAGTGGAACTGATCAAAGAGAAAACTACAGAACTGCAATAAAAATAATGTAAGTTCACTGGCATGTCCAAAGTTCAATGTGGGGCGAACAATTCCTTCAGAGTCTCTTCAAGTAAGTTGAATGTCTTGAAAGATCAAGGCTATGTCAACTTGACATATAAAGCTGTCTAGGCCACACATTTCACATGAACTCCTGTATTAGATACTGTCATATTGCTGTGACAAAAAAATAACAAAGAAACAGTTTTAAAAGTGTTTAATTTGCGTTTATTTTTTCAGAGGTCTAGTGTGCATGACGACTGAGCAAAAAGAGGGAATGGCATGTGATACAAAAGAAATAGACAGAGAAGGCACTGGGACTCATACCAGTCTTTGGAAACTTCAAAGTCTACCCCACGTGGCACATCTCCTCCAACAAGGCCATGCCTCCTAATCCTTCCCAAGCAGGTAAAACTACTTGGGACCAATCATTGGAGCTGAAGTATATACGGGTACAGATTTTTATAATATTTTCAGTTCACAATTAGTTGAATCTATATATGGAGAAACCATGGATATAACAAGCCGATGTGTTAAGTTCAGGAGGTGCTCCTGGGTAAAGTCATTTCTCACTCACTTGTGAAGAACACAATCAAAATCTACCAATGAACAGGCATCATGAAAGAAAGAGAGGGCGTAGCTGTAAGTAGCTCCTGTGGCTAGAATGCTAAGCATCAGATCAGGTTCTGTAAAGGTCACAGCTTCATAGCTGGGGAGTCTTACAGGCCACATGAAAATATTTGCTTTTAATATGAGAATAAGGAGAAGAATTAAGGGTTTTAAATAGACATATATAAGATATGCTGAGTTATTATATTAAAAATTCAGAAATTATATAGTTTTCCTGGAAAGAATCAAGACAGAAGTGATACTTTTTTCATTTAGGACTATGACTCACTCAAGTTAATACAACAAACCTCAGTCTTCTGTATGACTAGCTTTTCATATATATATATATATATATATATATATATATATATATATATATTTCAAATTACTTTCAATCCATCTTGCCAAGAGGCACCATATCTTTTAGAAACCATGAAATGTATTATCATATATGCCTGAGTTCTACTTCTGCTCTGTGAATTATGACTCCTCTTAACTAACTTTGTATGTCAGGATTCCTCTATTCAGGCAGTTTTATATTTCTGTATGTCTCCTCTTTATGGTAATTTATAATTCTTAACTCCTCTCTATGCCATATAGACCCCTCATGCTTCCAGAATATTGTAGTATTTTGCTTTTTTTTAAACGTACATGCTACTAATCAGAACTTGTTTTTTTTTTTAACTGAATTGTGAAAGCTTTTATAGTGATGCCATACCCAATTATTCCCATCTAGTTCTCTGGGAATTACTAGCTGATCTGTGACATAAAATCTTTAGTTGCATTTAGTTGATCTTTGCCTTATAGTTATCACTTGAGCATAATATATAATCAAAGATATCAAAATAACAAAAGGTATCAAATAGTTTAGTAAATGAATTTAAAAGGGCAGCATTTTCTAGTTTAAGTCATGTTTAATGAAACAGCTAGATCTAGATTGGATCTATGTCACCAGAGCTTAAACCTTGTACTCTGAGTTGCAAAATATCTACAACCTTCTCTTCAGTTTTGTCCATTAAAAGCAGGTCATATGCAAAACTACAGATTGACATTTGGCCAAGGAAACTGGCATTTCTTAGACTGGCTCAGTTCCACCATCGCTCAGTCTCACAGCTGGGCACAGGGAGAAAAGGTTTAGAGTACACGACTCTTGGCTAGGCAGCTAGCAGTGTCTAATGGTCATGGAAGTACAATCACTTGGTATCAGATTTCCATCTATGTTTGTACTCCTAAAGACTTCAACATCTGGCCTCACAATTTCAGGCTTCCTCATAGCTTTATGACTATACATTAGGATATTGCCTTACCTTGTGACACACTGGTTACCCTGAATGCTAAACTTTAGCCAGTTTGTATCACCCCAGAGGAGGACTTTTCTATTCAAGATCCTTAGCCCTCACTTCTCTGTGAAGCTTTCACTACACCTCACAGCCATCTACGTCTCTAACCAATCCTCACTTGATTTTTTTTCTAAAATCATAGTTCTACTTATAATCTTCCTGGTATTGTTGTACCCAGGGTACTTTATGGTCACCTGTCCATGCCTCCTCCTTTCACCCCAACCATCATGGTCCTTGCTGAAATTCTCCATTATTCTACTGCAGTCTCATGCAGTTTAACTAATATGGCTTTGTGCCAGGTGAAGCAGAAGTTACCAATATGGCATCTTCGATTGTCAGATATTTACATAAAATAAAAACAAGAAGGTAGAAAATAGCACTATTTACGTGACTTATTATAAGGAAGGCAGAAAGTTAAATGTGCCATCATCAAAAATTTCTTGATCAAAACAATTCTGTTCAGGAAATATGGAAGCCCTCTGCATGGCCTCATTGTAAATAAAATTCAAACTAACTACCCAACAAAGTCCCATCTTCTTTAACAAGAATATTAGCAATTTTAGTTTGTGTTAACCTTTGAGGTATTAAACAAAGGCCTTCATTGGTGAAGGAGGCCTTAGAGGGTCTGGATTCACCACAGTGGGGCAAGCTGATTATGCAAGTTCTCTAAATCATGGAGTGCTGAAAATATTCTTCATGTCCATGGCTATTCACCTGGACCTGGATCCCTTACTCCTGTGAGACTGTCATGGTTATCTGGAAGGACTAGCTGATGTCAGATTCAGATTGCAGGAAAGATCCAGAATTCCCAGAAACCACATGTCTTAGGGTTTCTATTGCTAATGTGAAACAGTCTGATCCAAAGGCAAGTTAGGGAGGAAAGGGTTTATTTGGCTTACATTTCTACCTTTCTGTCCATCCTTGAAGGAAGTCAGAACAGGAACAAAACAGGGCAGGAACCAGGAAGGCAGGGCTGAAGAAGTGAACATAGGAAGGTGCTGCTTATAGGCTTACTCCCTATGGCTTTCTCAGAATGCTTTCTTGTAGAACCCAGGACCATCAGCCCAGGGATGGCATCACACAAAAAGAGATGTCTCTTCCTCCATCAAACACGAGTTCCATTCCCAGCAACCACATGGCGGCTCGCAAACATCTATAATGAGATCTGGTGCCCTCTTCTGGCATGCAAGCATGCATGTAGGCAGAATCCCGAATGCATAATAAATACATTTTTTAAAATAATTCCCTACAGGCTTGTCTACAGCCTGATCTTATGGAATCATTTTCTTAACTGAGGTTCCCATCTCTCTGATGACTTTAGTTTGTATCAAATCAACCTAAAACCATACAGCACTTTATTCTAGTGTCCACAAATAGCCTCACCAAAAAAGCAGGTAACTTTCTCAGGTGACTCCCCAAATTCATTTAGCTTAATTTATGAGACAAACAGAATGTCTTATATCCTTCCATCTTTTGTTCTGTGAAATGGTAGGGGATGTAGTTTAACTGAGATATAAAGAAGAATTACTTAGTGTAAAGCTATTTTGTTACATAGCTGAGGGGTAGGTCTGAGTAGAATTCAAATGTTCAGATTCAATTTCTCCAACTTAGCCTCAGGTTCATCTGTCTAAATCTCCACCACCAGCAACACTTTATTTTCTGTCTTACCTTCAATATACTTTTGGATTTTCTTTAAAAACACTTAACATTTATAGGTTACATAATCACAAAACATCAATTAATTAGTTACTATCACAGTTAACAGAATAATGAAGTTTTAGTTACTTAACAATTTATTATTTTTCCTGACACCCCCCAAAATATGGCATGAAATGAAAAATGATTTACTTGAACTGTTGTGTATGTTTAAGCCATCATGGCATGATATGGGCTGCATCACTAATAGTTATGATAGTAACAGGAGATTTTGAGATCCTGCTGCAGTTATGACTGCTGCAGTATAAAACAACAGAATATGTTGGGGCTGATGGGCAACTTTGCAATCATTGAAATCAAAATTTCTGAGTGTGAGCAAAGAAGGAATGATAAGAGTAGGTTCTGAGGCTCATTATAAAGAGGCAGGTCATCTTTTTACGATTCATATTACAACAGCAGAGTAAATAACTCTGAGAACCAAGAATATACAGCAATCATGATGCTGAAGGTGAAGACGCACTGCGGTTTTTGGATACATGAATTCCTTGTGTCAACCATTTGCAATTGGCAGCAACATAATACATTTGTAATTTGGGAAAGAAATCCAGAAACAATTTTTTCCATAACTTTAAACCTTAAAATTAAAAAATAATGCTTTCAAATTTGTATCGTCATTCTAAATTCAGATTATCTATTAAATCACTGTTATCATTTTCATAAATTTCAGTCACAATGTTACACCAGCCTCATTCCATCTTAAGGATGGAAACCATTTTGTTATAAGGTCAGAACAAGTTCCTTTCTGTTTGCTGTAATATTTATGTTGACTGTGCTTTAACCTGTTTCTTGAATTTGATATGCTCTCCCACAAGGACTTGTGCTCAACTATGTTCATAGCAGCATTATCTGTCATAGCCAGAACCCAGAAACAACCTAACTGTCCCTCAACCCTATGGCATTTGACTCACACTTTTAACATACACTGATAAAACAAGATGTTCTGCTAAATAATTTTAAAATGTTCAGTCAAATTCTCAAGTAACTAAAATTGCCCCTGGAAAGCCCTCAACTCTCAATAGCTCTCTAGTTGTCTGGATTTGTTTTTGAACTATATAAACTTTACTTTCTCCTAGGTTCAATGCTATTTTTCCAAACCCTGCTTTGGGGAAACAGCTCTGACTAACAGAAAATAAAGTTTGTTTAATTTGACCAAAGAATGTGGGTAATTGGTCCTTATTTGTTTTTAGTGAAATTAATGGACAGATCAAAAAGATATAAAGTATAAATTATAATTTATAAATGATAAAATATATATGTAAACTGGTAATAGATAGAAGATAGATAAGTATGTGGAAAAAATAGTTGGTTTGTAACAGGGCCCCAGGCCTTATGAGGTACTGAGACGTTAGCACAACTGACTGCATGATGGAAGTGCCATTTGGGCTGTAAAACTCAGGTTGTAACCAACACCACCTGCCAAAAAGGAAAACCAAAATCTAGCCCATAAAAGTCCATAGTTGTAGGAAAGTCTCTAAATGTACTAACCTTTCTGTTTGGCTTCTATAGTTCTGCTTCTGGCTAACTGCTCTTGTTAATTGAAATATATGAACCCAGAACATTTTTTTTTGGTTGTTCATTTGTTTTGCTTAAATGTTTACTCTGAGAAAGATTTAGGGCTCCTCTGGGATTCTGAACACCCAGTGTAGTCACTGGTTGGCAAATAAAGACTTTCTGTTGACTTCAATACATGTTCAAGCGGTCTTTTCTTGTGAGGTCTTTTCTGGAGGTCCCATGGAGATCTCAGTGATCAAAACTCAAGACACTGGAGGTCTCTGAGCCACTTTAAGCAAGGAAGAGTATGATATTCAGGGGACTCCTAGGCAGTGTGCACCCTAAGATATTTCAGATCCTCAGGGTTTCCTCCGATCCATCATTGTGCCTCATACTTCTGAGGGGTCTGACACCTCCACCTGAAAAGGAAACAAGTTAGAGAATCACTTGGTACTGTCATCAGTAGTGGCTGATTTTGTGTATCAAATTGATACAAGATAGAGACAACAGAGAGGCAGGAGCCTCAGTTAAAAAAAAAATATGACTCCAATAGATCCAGTTGCAATGCATTTTCTCAATTAGTGATCAGTCGGGGAGAGCTCACCTCATTGTGGAAAGTACCATCCCTGGACTGGTTTTCCTGGGTTCTGTAAGAAAGCAAGCTGAGCAAGCTATAGGGAGCCAGGCAGTAAGCAGCTTCCCTACATGGCCTCTACTCAGCTCCTGTCTCCAGGTAAGATCTCTGTTTGAGTCCTGGTTCTAACTTCCTACAACGATAGACTACTGTTAGGGGGACTACTGTGAAACCATTCGTGTTAACTAAATAAAATTAACCTTGGGACAGGAGACTGAGTTAGCAACTAGTTGACAGAGAGTAGTCATAGACCATCAGAGGGCACCTGGGAGACATAGAGAGATGAACCGGAAGTAATGGGGAGGCATTTGGAGTGACATAGTTTTTTCGTTTGGGCCGAGTGGAAGGACACTTTTTTTTGTGAGATGCCAGCAAAGAGGGAAGTTAACTATTTGCTACTCAGCTCTTCTGAACTAGCAGGTTTTCCATCAGAGTCCTTGAATTTGAAGTCTTATTTATAAATGGAACAATAGAGATTTCGCTAAAGCTACCTTGAATGGCAGTGCCAGCACCTGCAGGAACAGAATTGTCACCAGGCTGTGGCCTCAGTGGCCTAGTTGCCCCCAGAGAAGCAGTCCAGAAACTGCGGAGTTGCAGTTGCTGACAGAAATAGCATGAGATTAAGGCACAGTCACTGTACCATAGTTAAAGCAACAGAAGTGTAACCCAAATAAACCCTTTTCTCCCTCACTGGCTTTTTTGGACATGGTGTTTTGTTACGGCAATAGAAACCCTAAGACAGACATATAGGAGAGGTTGGACATGGCTGCTGATACAGTGTTCAAGAACCATGTGAGATGTCACTGGATCCTTCACTGGTTCACATATATGAATGTGCAGTGGCCACCCCTGGCCAGTTTTATTTTATGTCAGTCTCTATGTGTGTGTCTGTGTGTGTCTTGCTATGTGTTTCTATCAGTTTTGCTTCCTTGTATTGACCAGTAGCTTTCTCTGTTCTGAGACCTTCTCTCCACCCAGTTTAAGACCTATGCTCCCTGCTGAAAAAGTTTCTGTACCATGATAAGCCTCTCTGCCGACACAACAATCCAAATTATACCTAATCAAACCAAATTAGAAAAAGACCAAGTTTAATGGATACAATTCTCCCAGATGATTTTCAATCCCCTCCCCCCCACAGAGAGGAAACTGGAAAGAAGACGGAAAACCACAAGTCTGTTTTTTGGGGCAGGGGGGCAGTTTATATATCCTGTGGGAGTGGTCTTGAGCATCTCTGGGAGGGGTGGTCATCATTTGGGGGCCTTTCAGAGATGCAATAGGATTTGGAGAGAGATGGGGAGGGGGCATGGGATGGAGCTTCCAGCCAAACCTTCCAGACTCTTTGAATATATGGTGCCAGGGGCTGGGGTGTGGCTTCCACCTGAACACCTACTATTGGGGACCCAAATTCTTTTGGCTCATCCAAGTCACTGAGAGGACCCCACCCCCAAAAACCCCATTTGTCTCGCTGCAGGAGTAGGAGCACTTGCTTGTTTTGTTATTTGACTGAAGCTCAGGTCAGGGTTGACCACTGTGTGGAGGTGGGGAGGGGCCAAGTCTTTCATGCAGGGCCTCCCTGCCATCTAACCAGAATGCATACAAAGACAGGGAACTAGCTCTTCCCAGGTGAACCACGTTCCTTCCTCCCTATGCCTACTCCAAAAGGGAAAAGTTTAGACTGGGCCTGAAAGAAAAGAGAATGTTCATCTCCTTTCTCTTTCATTTCCATAATTATTGTCACTTTTTAAACCAGTGATCTGTAAAACTCACAATTCTATGGGAAAAAAAAAACTTGAAAATCTGCCCTTGGGCTGGACTTAAAGATTGCTTCCAGGCAACACAGCCTGGACAGAACAAATTTTCTTTTCCATCCAATATTGATCAAGGAGATTTGAAGAAATTTTCACTAGATACTTTTAAAAAAGATTAAAGACAGCTTCTAAAGATTTTCTTTACCACCCAATCATCCCAGGTATTAGAAAAAAAAGTTTAAAAATTAAAAAAAGAACATAAAGGTATAAGCAGGTCCCAGTTACTCAAGTTAACTCAAAGGGTGTTTTACAACAGAGAACTGATTCTGAAGAGACCTTTTGCGTAAACTGAAAGCCGCCTTCTCTTATTATGAGATGCAGTCAGACTTACAGATTCCTAGCACAATTTTGGTATCTTACACTCTGTTAGAAGATTACCTCCTAGATGAAAGTTCTGACTCAAATCAAAAGATAGTTGGACTATCTATCAGATTGCCAACCAAGATTTCTAAAGGTCTGGGTGGAAACTAAGCCCCTAGAACTGGCCTTACACCTAATTCTTATAATTATTTTGATAACCAGCTCAGCCATCCCTGTCAAGATTAAATAATACCTAATGATCCTGGAAGGAAAAAAAATAGAATTACAGTCTATTTTGCCTGGCATAAAGATACAGGCATTCTTCTGTCCTGTAAGTCTTCCTGGAATATGGCTTTCCTGTCTATGAAGAAACCTGAAACCTCTGATTCTCATTAGTCTTTCTCTTTCAGGGAAACAGGTGTGCACTGTCTTGGACTGAAAGATACACTCTTCAGACCCCCATTGGCCCATTGGCAGAGGTGAGTCAACCCACCTTTGCTTTTAAATTGACATGCCCATGGGGAGGTTACAGTGACCAACACATCTAGATCAGGTTGCCCCAGGGTTTAAGGACATTAAATGCAGACGTCCTGCCTTTTCTTCAGACATCTGCAGGGAAAACAGATTATAAAATGGCCACTGAGAGACTGCTGCAAGAGTTACAGCTCATGAGCTACAGAATGTTGATTAAGAAAGCCCATCTTTGGCTACCAGATAAAGGGAGACCAAAGAATCCTGTCTCAGAACAGGATTTCTTACATCCTTCAGACTGTACCTCCAAAGACTAAGAGATAGATTCAATAGCTCATAATACAACTGGATCTTATGCCTCTAAATGTCAGTTTGTGGAAATATCAAGTCCTATATGCACCAGTACAAAGGGGGACGACACTAAGCCTCTAATCTGGACTGAGAGTAAACAAAAGACATTTGAGACTTTAAAAACAACTCTGACATCTGCTCCAGAGCTAGAATTGACAGTTGTCTCAAAATCTTTTCATTTGTTTGCCCATGAAACAAAAGACAAAAGGAGCTGTAAAACCAACTTTGAGCCATGGAAATTCCGTGTGACATACATGTTTAAATGATTAGATGCTCCAGCCACTGGGTGGCCCACCTTTTTAAGAGCTATGGCAGCTATTGCTAGTTTAAGGAAAGAAAAACACACACAGGAAAGGTATTAGCTAGTGTGAGTACTGACCAGTAACCCATATTCAATTTGACTTTTCCTCACTGATGTCCACTTTAATGTTTGGAAACTGGATGCTCACATGTAGAAGAATGCAAATATATCCATATCTATCATCCTGTACAAAACTCAAGTCCAAGTGGATCAAAGACCTCAACATAAAGCCAGTAACACTGAACCTGATAGAAGGGAAAGTATGAAGTAGTTTTGAACACATTGGCACAGGAGGCAACTTCCTGAATATAACACCAGTAGTACAGACACTGAGATTGACAATTAATAAATGGGATCTCCTTAAACTGAAAAGCTTCTGTAAGGCAAAAGGTCATGGTAGCAAAACAGCAGCCAACAGAACAGGAAAATATCTTCACCAATTCCACAACTAACAGAGGGCTAATCTCCAAAATATATAAAGAATTCAAGAAACTAACACCAAGATACCAAAAATTCCAATTCAAAAAATGGGTTACAGATTTAAATAGAGAATTCTTAAGAGAAGAATTTCAAATGGCCAAGTTACACCTAAATAACTGTTCAAGAACCTTATCATTCAGAGAAATACAAATTAAAGTGACTGAGTTACCATCTTACACCTGTTAGAATGGCTGAGAATAAAAACATCAATGACGGCCTATGTTGGAGAGAATTTAGAATACAGGAAACACTCCCCCACTGCTGGTGGGGTGCAAACTTGTAGGGCCATTTTGGAAATCAGTAGTTTCTCAAAAGATTGGGAATCAATCTACCCCAGGACCCAGCTCTACCAATCTTGGGCATATATGCAACGAGTGCTCAGTCATACCACAAGGACACTTGCTCAACTATGTTCATAGCTGTGTTATTAGCCTGAAACGCTAAACAGCCTAGATGCCTCTCAATAAAAAAAAATGGATAAAGAAAATGTGGTACATTTGCCTAATAGAGTATATTATGCAGTGAAATAAAGCAATGACCTCATGAAATTTTGAGGCAAATGGATGGAACTAGAAAAAAAATCATCCAGAGTGAGGGAACCTAGACCCAGAAAGATAATCATGGTATATCCTCACTCATAAGTGAATATTAGAAGTAAAACAAAGAATAGCTAGTCTGCAATCCCCAGCCCTAGTGAAACTAGGTAACAAGGAGAACTCTTTGAGGGATTCATGGATTTCCCTGGGAAGAGGAAATAGATGAGATCTCCTGGGTAAACTGGTGGAAGGGATGGAGCCAAGGGAATGGTGGAATGGGAGCATGAGGGATTGGGTTGATCTTGTTGGGGGTAGGATGGAGGAGAGTAATGAAAGATATCTTGGAGGAGGGGGCCATTTTGGGGTTAGAGAGAAACCTGGTACCAGGGAAACTCCCTGGAATTCACATGGATGACCCCAGCTAAGACTCCTAGCAATAGTGGAGAGGGTGCCTGAACTGGCCTTCTCCTATAATCAGTTTGGTAATGACCCTAATTGTCATCAGAGAGATTGCATCTAGTTACTGATGGAAGCAGATGCAGAGATCCACAACCAAGCATTGGGCTGAGCTCCAGGAATCCAGTTGAAGAGAGAGAGGAGGGAATGTATGAAAAATGGGTCGGGGTCAAGGTCATGATGGGGGAACCCACAGAGATAGCTGACCTGAGCTAGTGGGACCTCACAAACTCTGGACCAACATCTAGGGAACCTGCATGGGAGCAATCTAGGCCCTCTGTTTGTGGGTGACATGTTGTGTACTTGGTCTGTTTGTGGGTCCCCTTGCAGTGGAATTAGGACCTGTCTCTGGCATAGAAGCTGGCTTTTGGGGCCCTATTCGCCATGCTTAGATGACTTGCCCAGCCTTAATGCTGGGAGAGGAACTTGGTCCTGTCTCACCTTGATTTGCTTTGCTTTGTTGACTCTCATGTGAGTTCTGATCTTCTCTGAATAGTATAGGAGTACATGGGGGAGTAAGACAGGAGGTAGGGGAGGGAATGGGAAGAGAGAAAGGAGAGGAAACTTCAGTTTTTATGTAAAAAAATGAAAAAATAATAAAAGCAAAAGAGGAAAGATATGGGGGTTTATATTTTAAGATAGGAATACAGGGTTTGCAATTTTATGCATACCCTGTAACTAGGCCACCTAATTCCTAGAAACAAAGGAGTTTCCATGGAAAAACCTAGGAGTATAAAACTGAAGGTTCCTGAAAAAAAAAAAATCCTTAGAAAGGATTCTGGCCTTCAGGAAACAGGAAAAGCCTGGAGAATCGGAATCTATCAAATGTTCCCAGCCAGACATTGACCAGTATGAGTGGTTACGAGTATATACCTGGTCTCCACACTATGGGGATAGGAACTAACCAGTCTGCCAGCTCATTGACTGACAAAACTCACTAAGCTTAAGGTAGCCCACATTTACTTTAGAGAATTTACTTAGGACTTCCCTTAATTCTAATGTCTGCTATTCTAGCTGGGTTAATTCATCTGGATAAGAACTATATTACTTGGCCCCTGAGACTATTTAGTAGGCTCGTGCCAATGGTTTGATTAAATATTCCACTTCTAATACTTGCTAACTTAAGTAGACAAATTGACCAGGACCCAGATATATTAAACAATGGTTAGATTCCGTTACAGAAATAATCCTACAAAATTAAAATTTCTTAGACTTACTTCTCATGAGACAACAAATAAACAAATGAAAAACTGTCTAGCTGTGGGACAAATTTATTTTCTTCTCTGCTAACTGGTAAGGAGTAATTTAAAAAATCATTACATGGTTGGGGAAATAATTGATACCAATTTCTTGGTTCCAGTTTTCTTGGTTTCCCTGGATAAATATTCTTCTATCTACACTGACTAGGCCTTTAATTTTCATTATCATTGGATTAATGGTGTGGTCCTACATCTTAATCTAAAGCACTATGAGGACATGATTGACTCATTCACCAATACCAGCGGGGAATGTAACAGACCTCTAGACCTTAAAAGACCATGACAACTGACTCCATGATGGAAGTGGCTTCAGGCTGTAAACCTCAGCATGTAGACAGTACCACCTGCCATAACTGAAGACAAAGACCCAATCCATGGGAAAAATCTCTAAATATATTAACTTTGATTTTTGGCTTCTGTTGTTTTGCTTCTGGCTAACTGTTCTTGTTAACTGAAGAATGCCAACCCAGAACATGGTTTTTATGCTTCCAAGCTCACTCTAAGAAAGGCTGAGGGCTTCACTGGGATCCTGAACACCCAGTATAGTCACAGACTATCTAATAAAGGCCTTTTCTTGTCTTAAATCCTTGTCTAAGAAGTCTTCTCTGGTGAATACTATACAACAGATTATTTGACAGATAGGTGTTAGATATATAGATGTGATAGCTAATCTTGCCAACTTAACAACGTCGGAAATCAACAAACCCCCAAATAGCTGGTACGCCCATGAAGAATTTTCTTGATTGAAATATTTGAGATTAGAGATGCACCCTAAATCTGAGCCGCACCTTCTGGCGGTAGTCCACATGTAAGAAAATGTAAGAAGGAAGCTTTAATATTTTGCTGTTTGCCCTCATTTTCATTGGCAAATTCATTTATGCTACAACTCAAACATTTCTTCATTGGTGAAAGAACCCTCTTCTTTGGGATTCCAACATAAACCTAAGACCAGATAAGACAAGTAGCCTTGTGGCTTGAACAACTACGAATTCTCAGTCTTTCCATTGGAAACAGCCACTGTGGGATTAGCTGGACCATAGCCTGTAAACCACTCTGATAAAGCCATTCCATCTGTACTAATCATCTAGAATTTTGTCTTACACAGTAAATAGCAGACCGATGGTTGAACAGTTAAATGACAGATAGACAGACAGATAGATGGATGGTAAGTGTGCTTCACCTCAGATGGAGAAGCACAGTTTCAGCACACTTGTCATTTTCCTTAGAGAGAATGAAATCAGTTCATACTTCCTTCTCTGTTTGTTTGATTTCTTTAAAATCAAAAGTTCTTCAATATCATGGCATAAAAGTTACCATAAGCCCCCTCATTTCCTTTTGGCTAGTGTAACTGAACATTAATGACAAGTATTTCATGAGCACTTTGAACAACATTCTCTAGGGAAAGACAAGTAAGAAGATCAAAGGACAGACCTAGCAGTGAGAGAAAATGAGAACAGGCATTCCATCCAGACAGCTCCTAGTGAAAGTGTGCATGCCCTCAAATCAGTGTTTGATTCATCAGTGGTGCAATTTTATTATTTTTATTTTTCAAATTAAAGAAATGATGTTACTCTACCATTATTAAAATTGATTGTAAAAATAAGACCAGGCATTCTTGCTTAACAATTTCCCTAAGAAATTGTTTTAAGTTTGTAAGCCATAGGAAAACTAAAATGAACATCTTTTAATATGTCAATCTCTGTCAGGATGTTTTCTACTACCTTGGTTCTAAAATGTTGAGGTTTGAGAAAAGCCTAAGAGTGGAAAAGCTATTATACAAAAACTGATGCCCATTCTTTAATTAGGGAAGCCTGATACAACACCATCAAGTAATAAGCTTTGAGTGATTGTGCCTTATTTTTTAAATATCATTAAATTTTAAGGTCATTTTTCAATTTGTTTATATGTTTAAATTAAAATATTGTCACATATCTTTCCCGCTTCCCTTTCCTTCTTCCAGACCCTCCTAGGCTGTCTCCCTCCAACTTCTTTCATGACTCCCAATCAAATTAGTAGCCTCTTCTTCTGCATGTCTATTTATATTATCATTGTTTGGATCTTGTCTTTGTAGATATTAGAGCAACCTTCTTGTTATTCTGGCATGTAAAATGAGAAAAAAATAGTTTTTTTAAAAAATAAAAGATAGTGTTATAAGCTGGGCAGTGGTACCACTTGGGAGGCAGAGGCAGGTGGATCTCTATGAACTCACTCTGGGTCCAATGGCTACTGAGAAACTGTGTCTCAAAAAAATAGTTTTATAATGATATTTATGTTGGTTATTATTATTTAGGCAAATTCTTTATATAAATTATGTAGCATATTCTCATTTTTTTTTACTGTTGGAACATAAAGCAATATCTCTGCTAGAGCCAGCATGCTCTCAGTTATTTCCTCAGGTTGGATTCAAGAAAACAGACACATGAATTGATAGCTACCTAAATATTTGAGTCCCTTGTCATAGGTCTTCAAATTTATCCTAGGGCTATGGAGTAATGTATAGTGGAGCTTGGAATATACTACTGTATTCTTTAAATAATGGTATTTGTGATAGTGAGGATACTATGTTATTGCTATTATGACAAATTTATATTTCAAGATTTGAATACTTGTAATGATCAATGTTTTTAATTGCTTTTGTTGATCATATTTGGCTCCAACTTTTTCATGAATTTTTGTATAGATCTTATGCCCACAGTCATATCATTATATCTTTATTAAATCCTTCTTTTCCCTGTAAAGTTTGGCAGAGTGGGTGTGCAAATCAAGAGGTGATGAGGAGGCCCTGTCTAGAATCTTGAAAGTCTCCTTGTTGGACTAATTTGTGATGAAGTGTTGTACATTTACATTCAGTCACATCTTGGTGACTGAATTAACCTTTGAAATCAATCCATACTCCCCTGAGGGCTGTCTGAAATAACAGCACTACTAAATAGTAGACAACTGTTCTGAGTTTTACAAATTGAACTTCAGCATCCCATCTTAACAGGATTGCCTTCTTGGAACTCTATCTATAGGAAGGCTTGGGGCCTGTGTGCTTTTTTTTGCATTTAACTAGCTATTAAAAAGTCCCTCAGAAGCTATGACCTGCACAGGTTCAATCTGCTTTAGCTAGCAGATCAATTAAGACTGGAAATTACCTGTGAGTTTTTAAACTACATTAGATATTGTAAAAACAATTCTTCCATATTAGTAACTTCTGCCAAACTTGGCCTTGCTGCCTCTAGCCTAGCTATCTAAACACACTTGTTAATTTACCTGAGAACATTTACCTGGACCCCTGGTGCTAAGTGAAGGAAGGTGCCATGAAGAGAACTTATTTTTTTTTTTTTGCCATGAAGAGTTTAAGTTTGTTGAAATAAAAATATGTCAAATCAATATAATGCTAAATGTATAAGTATGGTGAAAAAGACATGCCATCACAAGAAATTATAATAAGCATACATGTCGTGAAGAAGTTGGCATTTGAGCCAAGATTTGGGCTATTAGTGGTTCACTGAGAATGAAGAGTGAAAGAAAAAGGCAGCTCTTACACAGAAGAAACAAAGCATGCTCTCAGAAGATGGTGTAGTAGGCTTTAGGTGTCTATTGCGTTTCTGTCACCATCTTGGCATGTTCTGTTACAAACATGCAACAGAAACTATTGTATGTTGTATCTAACACCAAACCCCTTGGCCAGCTTACATACTAATGAAAATTAAAAACGAAAAGAAAGTCTTGAATTCTCAAGTGATATCTGGAACTGCTGTTGCCTCACCGCAGACTGTCCTCCTACAGGGCTTCACACGAAACAAGCAAATGTATAAACAACACATGCCGCACATTCTGTTAACTCAAATGATTTCTGCAGTGTCTGAAAATTTCAAAGTTACAAAGGCTAGGTACCAGACCAGAACAAAATGTAACTGACCTAGAATTTACTGTGTTGCTGACTGCTTACCCCATTTCTGCAAGTGCATTTCCATAGGGAGGTTTCTTGAATGGGAGTCTTATAGGATTTAGGGAATGGGAATAATCCCTGTGAAAAGGATGCCCATGTGTTCTTTAGTCTTTAATATTATCAAATACACAGGTATTATAATCTCAAGCCAGTATTCCTCACAGAGGAATAAAGAATAATGTAGCACGTTGACAGCCTTGAATGTGACTTTTCCAAGCCATTGATTAGCAGGCCCATACCCGGAAATTCAAGGCAGGGAGATTCATTATAATCCTTCCAGTCACTGGAGTATTAAAACCCAAAATGCATCATTAACTCAGAAGTAAGCTCTGCCGTTTGGTAATAAGAGATTGCATTGACTTTGGTGACAAAGCCATCTGTGCAGATTCTTTGGATTTCAACACAAAAGAAAGTAATTAACTTTTGCATTGTAGATAAAAGCAATAATTTTACTTCTCTTGTTCACTTTTTTCTAGTTTTTTAGTCAAATAATATAGATTACAGGGAATAACATTGTCACGGATCAGCATCAATGAGCAAAATCAACATTGGATTTTTATCCTCAAAAGGGCAACAGATTGCTTGGTTCCTAATAACCAAGAAGGGAGCTGATGAAGTAGGAGAATGGAGTGGTCACAAGGGACCATACAACAGTTACTTCCTGTGGTTGCCCCTCAAAATTCCCAAAGCCTTAATTAACGTTCAATAAGACTAATTTTAATAACATTGGTTTCATATAGCAAATAATGCTGCTTAGGCAAATGTCTGCTGAAAGTGTCTCAAAACTATTCCTTGACAATGTTCTAAAACATATTTTTATAATGTGCAGAAATCTCATCAATTGGACACACTGTCACTGTTTCAAATGGAATCTCTACAACAACAGTTTACAGCAGGACACATTAATTCAGGGAATAACTGACCTAACTCCAACATTTCTGAACTTCACTTTCTTCATCTACAAAGAGAGGTAACAGCACTACATTTCCTACTAACTCCAAATGTGATTGCAAGAATCAAATTAACTCATTAAAACACATATGTGCTAGACCCTTCTAAGCTACATAGGCCCAGCATCCCCATGCCTATAATATGCATATTGTATTGGAATTTTCATTTAATTTTTTTACAGCACTGTGAAAGTAGTGGCAAAGTTCATGGAAGCTGCAACCCAATACTAGGTGCTATTATCTAAAGTTTTAGACATTTGTGATATAGACATGACCACAACAGGATTCCTGATTTCATGAAACAAAACACATGGCAGGGCGATAAGATGTGTATGAAATTGTAATATGGAAGGATAAAGAAAACAAACTTAAAAGAGACAGTAGAGACCAACTTTGTATAAAGGAAGAATGTTGACTCTCCTGCCTGAAGTAGTGACATAGGAAAAAAGAGAAGGGAGCTTGAATAAGTGTGCACAAGTGGGTGTGTTTACATGAATACTTAATTAGAGAGTGTGTTGGATATCATGGGATGTTTTCTTGTGGAGAACAGTAAAATTTATCTTAGAAGTTAAATAAATTTGACTAGGAAACTTGTGGAAAATTATCAGGTTGGGAAAAAAGGGTAAAAATACTAAGATAAATGGACATTATACGAAAGTTAATTAATGGTAATTTGTATCAACACAAGTGCTTATTAATTAAATCATGTAATAAATTATATAGACAAATGGGGAAAATAAGACTTGATTCCTTTACTAAAATGATTAAATATCACTTAAAGACAAAATAAGTCCAACTAAAGCACGAACAATCCCTTCTGTGTGAAGACTAATTGTTTTACCATCCAAACATTCTTGTATATAATTATGAATATAATTTACTTTGTATCTAAAGGGCTCTAACAAGGCCGAGTACTTTTTCTGCCTCAGGTCCATGTTTAAATCAGTCAAGATAGTCACTTCAAAGCCAATAAAGTCATTTGGGAACTCTGATATCTAAAATGACCAAACATATTTTAGTATGGTGTTGGACTGTTTTGAGTGAACATCAAAGTATGAATACCTGAAAGAGGCAGACATCTCATTTCTTTACACTGCTGTCTCTTCTATACTGGGTGACAGTTTTCAAGTATCTAGGTTTGGTTAAGTCATAGTTTGAGCCAAGTTTTTAAAAGGGCTTGCATGTTTTGGACAACCTTCTGTGTTTATTGATGTATGAATAGTTCTTGTCTCAGGCAGAAGACCAACCCTCCTTCAGTCTAAGTTATAAAATCAAGCACAGTAGAGCATAGCCCAATATATTCTGTAACTCGAGGTGAAGACCACACAACCCTGTGGAAGTTACCCACATCTCTGTGAGGTGACAAGTGGGGATTTCAACAAAATTAACATTTATGCATTTAAAAATGCTGTGATTTAATACTGGATTTTATCCAGCAAAAATTATTCCTCTTTGGTTCATTCATATTTAGTGACTCAGTAATATTTTTATTCTCATTATGTCCTTAGACTGAAAGAAAGACCATGTGTTCCTATGTAATAAGTAGGTCAGAACACTAATAAGAATTTATATCTTAACAACTTTGTAATAGTGTGTAGAAAATCCTCATAAAGAAAATACTACAATATTCTAAGAAAATAGTCATTAATAATCTAAGTCTTGCACAGTATTAGTCTTTGCTAATGTCCTTTATTTTCCAGAATGAGTTAAATTCAGTGACATCTTCCAACCAAAGAAACATGGGATCTCAATGTTAAAACGTGGTCTAATGTTGAAATTTAAAGCTACATCAAGCAAATGATTCACATGTTAAAAATATTCCCAATGGTTTTTCATTTCTAATAATTTTTTGTTATCAGACAGATAAATGTGTTTAATTATGAAATTATAATATATGATCACAGAGTTCTCATATGTCCCCTCATTGTCATTCCTTGGCACCCCTCTCAGTTTTCTCTTTTCTTCTTCTTATGAAATACATTTTCTTACTCTCCTTTGCTCTTCTGACTCTCCTCTCCTCCACTTAAGAATCTTATTCCCTCTCCTCTCATAATACTGTTTTTAGTTTCATGTTTTATATATCTATATATGCAGCAAATATATATGTATTCTCTTTTTCATATACATATATATTATATATTTATCTTTCTTTCTGGTCCAGTTTATTTTGTCTTATATAATGATTTCCAGTTTTAGTCTCTGTAAAAATCATATTTTAATTCTTCTCTTCAACAATGTTTTAATATGTCAACACATTTTCTTTACATGTTTCTCTGTTAACAGCAATCTCTAGTTATCTGGTAATGTTCTACATCTTAAATGTTTTAAACAGTATAGAGAAAAACCATTAATGTGTATCATTTGTATTGTGTATTGACTCTCTCTCTTTGAGATACATATTCAACAGTAGTGTTGCTGGATCCTATGGGGTTTATTTTTATTATTTTTATTATGCCCATAGTGTTTTCTATAACGATACACACACACACACACACACACACACACACACACACAAACAAACAAATTAATGCATAGGAACCTTGTATATCCTCAGTATATTGGGGCATTCTACATCATTAGTACATAGGCATCTTCTACATCATCAGTACATAGGAGTACAAAGGAACCTTCTACATCATCAGTACATAGGAGCCTTCTACATCATCAGTATATGGGAGCCTTCTATATCATCAGTCCATGGGAGCCTCCTACATCATCAGTCCATGGGAGCCTCCTACATCATCAGTCCATGGGAGCCTCCTACATCATCAGTACATGGGAGCCTTCTACATCATCAGTTCATAGAAACATTGTATGAACCTTCTTTCCCCACATCTTCATCAGATTTGTTGTCATTATCCCTGTTGATAAACATTCTTAATGGGATGAAGACAAAACTACAAAGCGATTTTAATTTGTATTTCATTAATGGATAAAGGTATTGAACACATTTTCACTATTCATTAGTTTTGTTTGTTTATTGAAAACTGTCTATTCAGTTCATTAGCTCATTTATAGGTTGGAATAATTTATTTTTGGCTATTCTTTTTTGGTTCTTTATTTAGTCCTTTCCAGAAAGTCCTTGTCTATGCCTAACCTTTTTTATTTTAGTTTACATTCCTATCTAAATTTAAGAGGATTCCTGAAGACAGCTATTGTTACCTGATCTTTTACATCCATTTGTGCTTATTTGTATGAAATTGTGATTCCAGTTTGAGTGAATACATATTTGTGATTGTTACATCCTCTTGATTAATTGCCCCATTATTATATACTGTGCATAGTATGTAATGACCTTCTTTATATATTCTGATTAAATTTGGCTTGAACTCCATTTTATCAGCTATAATAAATATTTCAGCTGATTTATGATGTCTTTTTCATGATAAATTGACTTTCATCCTTTTATAGCCAGTCTGTGGGTTGCCTTATTAAAGAGGTGTGCTTCTTGGAAACAACAGAGTTGAATTTTTGTCTTTAGTCAAGTAGTTATTTCCTATCTCCTTATTAGTGGATTACAATTTTATATTTAAAGTTATTGAAAAATATTTGCTATAAATTTTGGTTTACCTGGCTGATTAGTTTTATTTGTTTTTACCTCCCTTCTTTCCATTTTGTTTGTGAGTTTGCTCTGTTCAATATAATGGACTGCATCCAGTTTTTCTTTGCATGTGTGTGTGTGTGTGTGTGTGTATAACACTCATAAAATTTATTCTCTCTATTAAAGTGTCTTCCTTCCTTGTCTATTTGTAGCATTAATTTTAGAACAATATGTACAATTGGTGCTATATTATGACACATTATTTCAAAATATTTATAATATTATTGAGGAAAATGCCCCAAATCTGAAATCATTAAAGTAAAGAATGATTCTTTTATTACTGTCTGTGTTTATTTTTACATTAGGTTATTCAGCCTCTCCAAAAATAAGTAACAAAAATTCTTTTTAAAATGTGAGACTGTGAAGTTTTCTTGGAAATAGGCATACTGACATACACTTATGATTCTGAGCTCAGGATCATTTGCTCAGGGTAAATTTGAACTAATTATCAAGTACTTAGCTCCAAAAAATCATTGTAACAAATATATGCCAATATAGTCATAATTCTTGAGTTCATAAAATCAATTATTTATTTCTTTTATTATTTGATTATTTCATACGTGCATATAATGTATTTGGGTCAAATCTACCTCTCTTTCTCTCTAATTTCTCTGCTATCACCCACATCAGTTTTGCTAACTTGATATATTCCCTTCTTTTTTATTTTAAGCAACCATTAGGTCTACTTTCTGTTCACTGCATGTGCAAAGGTGTGGGGCATCTACTGGAGCATGGGTAGCTTCAGCCCAAGTCCCAGAAGAAAGCTGTCTTATAGGCCTCCAGAAGCTATCTATAATCAATAGATTCTCAGGTAGGGGGGAAACTTCATGAGAATCTTCTCCATTTCTGCTGGGATTTCTGCTGAACTGATCTTATGCAGAGTTTGAACATTCAATCAAAACTCCTGTGAGTTCTTATATGGAGAGAGATTGTTGTTTCCAACAAATGTTCTAGTTCTCCGTCTGATCATTCTGTGATGATGGATACATCTTTACAAGGTAAAAAGTGTGTGCACAGAAGCTACTCTACATAATTTTTAATGTCCTTCTGAAAGAAAAAATTCTGAAGCATATCAAAGTTAGAAAGAAAGCAAATTCTTTCATTATCTCTCTTTATATGTCATGGATCAAGTATTTAATATAGTGGCAGCTAGGAAGGGAAAGAGGGAGGCTAGTCACCGGAGCACAAATAGGTTATCAGAGGCCATCTTTTCCTACTATGAATTGTCAATAGTCACTCAAGGAAGACTGGGGCCTCCCATGCCCTTTCCCATTCATTATGAAATATTGACAGGCCTAATCTTATGAAGGTCTTGTGCAGGGATCTTCAACTTCTGGGAGTTATGAGTTCAGTGGCTATGCCATGTCCAGATGATATCTGTTTTTTAATACACATCCGTACACTGCCTCTTCTTTCCCCTCATCTCTTCTATGATATTCCCTGAACTTTAGAGGGGGTCATTTAGACAACCTGTTTGTGACTAGCACTTCATGTTCCATTTTCTTGGCACTTCATCTAGTTATGATTCTCCACATTAAATGTCTCCTGTTAGAACAAAATATTCTACAAGGAATGATGGCAACTGCACTAATCTAGGAATATAAACATAAATATTTAGAAAGAATTTTGGCAACATATCCATTAGCAAAACAATGCTAATGGTCTCTCCAGACACCAACTAGGTTTACAATACCAGGCATACACTTCCTCCTATAAAGTAGTAATGAAGGCTATTGATTACCAGCCTCATTTTCATCTCAGAGTTCTGACAGGATGCTATAGCAAGAGAAAGGCTTGGGATCTGAGGGCAGAAAATGAAACTCTTGCTCTTCTTCATGTCAGTTTCTTTATTGTTCTGTTTTTACCCTAATTTTCTTGTACTACTCTAATTCCTCCCAGCTTCTTCTTCTTGCTTCTTCTATTTTCAAAACTCTTTTCCCTCAGGAGTCTTGAATCAATAAAGAAAATTTTCTCATTTATTACAAGCACATTTCTAAAGCAAGGGATAAGGAGATGAACCTTTTACAATGGTAACACAAGGGTCTAAAGTCATAAGAGCAAAACCATGACCAGACAGGGTGGGGCATAGTGTCCAAAGACAATTTTGAGACACAGATCCATTGTTAGTAGACTGGTAAGTGAAGAAATAGCATGTTTTCTTAATAACCTTGGTTGGAAATCTGTGGCTGTGACCTTGTACATATCTGTAAGGTTTCAAATTTATGATCTATTTACAAAATCTTTAAGTCTAATTTGAACTTGCTCTGAGATGAATGTGAGCTAATTGTGTGCAGTTAGTTCGAGTAAAAGAACAAACAGGGTTTTAAGTGTCAATAGACCTTGTGGGACAAATAGATCCAGTTACAAAGCATAACCCAATATATAGTCTATGTATCAAAACTATGTACCTACATGAAAAGTCATCTTCCTGACCATCCACAGATATATGTGCTCGATAGATTAGATGCAACCATGAGATTACATATACATATCACATGAGATTATATTTTGCAGTGCAGGTTTTGGGGAGATATCAAGCTGCTTCAACAAAAGTGGGCAACAACTTTCAGAGTCAATGGTCCACAGATTTTATGTGGATAGAATTAGTCCTTCATCAGATAAACATGCCTGTGGTTGGTTGACATTGGAACATTAGTTGCCACTGCTGTTACTCTTATGGCCCTAACAAAATATACCTCAAATACAATTTAAAAAGACATTTTGTTACCCCCCCCCCATAACACTGTCCCAAAACCATTGCACCAATGAAAACTTCTAGCCAGGCAAGTCATCACTGAAGCTTACAGGGCCCACAGTTGGATCAAACTGTTGATGAATTTTACTCCCCTGCTAGCCTTCCTGTGCTACAATGGCTAGCTAACAGAAAGGTCACTTCCAGTTATGTTCCAGCTTGATTTTGCTATGTCCTGCAAATCTAAGTGTCTGACGACTTCAGAAATAGGGTCATACCATGTAGTTCTAGTGGGCAGACAAGAGCAAAAGCAATAGCCCGTGTTTATGGGACTTCTTGGGCCTCCCTGTCCAACAATTTATCATGAAGTATCTCATAGTTGGCTTTAGATTTTCCATTTAATTACCAAAGACTTCTGAGAGCAATATTATTTATCCATATATGGTAACTCTTCTCAAGGTTTGTTTATTTATTTATTTATTTATTTTAGTTTTATTTTTTAGTGAGGCTCCAGAATAGTCAGTTTCCTTATGGTATTTCCTAAAATCCTTAGTTTTGGTTAACATTTCCCCTCCTTCCCATTCTTGCTTAAACATTTCCACCTCCAGTGTTCTCCTTGAATGTAATTTTAACTGCTATAATTAGTACCTTGCATGTTCCTCCAAAATTCTCTTCCCATTTCAGATTTGCAAAAGTATGTTTCCATGTTTTACTTGTTATGATTCTAGACTTAAGACTTACACTGATGCTCCAGCTCAAATTAATCAGTGTGTATGAGAGGTAGAGATGAAGGTATATTATTTTATACGTTAATATTTAATTAGAGCAATAATTGCTTGATAGAATAGAAAAAGAAAGGTAAAGAGGAGCTTGTCTTTCCTTGTTTGAATTAACCTCATGCATTGGTTAGAAAAGCACGAGGCATTTTCTGTATTATGAATTTATGTACTTCTGTTTTATTCTTTGTTCTATCAGTCTATTATCCCTATTCTGACAGCATATTTTCTTTGTTATGGTAACCTCGTGGATAATGTTTAAACTTGTTAGGATACTCCTCCAACCCAATTGCTCAATGGCATTATTCTCAGGCTTTTCTCCTAGTATAAAACATTAAATCCAATTTCTCAATAATGCATAATATTGAACCTATAAGACAATTAAAAATAACATTAAAACAATATTGTGCATTATATTTAGTGTAAATTTAATTTTAATTACATGGTTTAAAAATAAAGTCAGAAAAATGAAATTATAAATGAAAATATGTCTTGGCTTCTCTAAATATGGCAATGATATATTGTGATGGTTATTTTATAGCTGTCAATTGGAAACAAAATAGGAAGAGAATTTCTATGAGGGACTATCTATATTAGGTTGGGCTATGGGCTTTTTGTTGGAGGAATTATCTTCAGTACCTTAATAAAGGGGGAAATACACACCCCCCTATTGGAGTTAGCAATCCCTAGGCAGGGGACCCTGAACTGTTTAAGAGTTAAAAGTGAGTTGCTATGAAAGTATGCATTAATTCCAGTCTCTTTCTGGTCTTGTCTGCAGTTATAATTAGTTCATCAAGTGTCTGCATCCATGACTTTCCCATAATAATGTCCTCTAAGCTGGAGTTATTAACCCAGCAAACCCTTCCACTATTACGTTGCTTTTCTGATGCATTTTGTCAGAGTAACAGGAAATAACACTAAGATATGTATATACTAGAGAAATTTTTTGGTATTATAAGAGCAATAAAATATAACTCAGAATTTGTCTTCCAAGGAAAAGTCCTTATAGTTCCTGGCACTAATGTACTTGTAGACAATTAGCAATGAGACCCTGTTTATTTTTGTAAACTTTATTAGTTTCAAAACTTTATTAGTTCATTTTGGAATGGTTAATAATAACTTCATGATACTAAGAATTGCTAAATTTCACATTCTTCTACATTGTACTGAAAGAGTAAGGGTAATAAAACATGGTCTTTGGAATTTTTTTTTAATTCGTATTGTTTTCAGGTTAGGTTCAGATCAATAAAGTAAGATGCCTTTCTTTAAAAATAATGTAGATTTTACTTTTTAAATTTTTTATTCATTTTACATTCCAACCACATTTCTCTCTCCCACCTCTTATCCCCTCTCCCCACTTCATCTCCAGTCTACCTTCCCATTCACTTCTCCCAAAGTGTAATACCTCGCATGGGTAACCAACAAATCCTGGCAAATTAATTGAGGCAGGACCAAGCTCCTGCCTCATACATTAAGGCTGAGGTTATTTTTTCTTACTTCTTTGAAAAATTCTTATAATGAGAGATTTCATCACATTCTCATACTCGCACATATTCTAACCCTCCCACAACTCCTCTTGGATTCACCTTCTCCTTATCTTGATATCTGTTACTCAACTTTGTGTCTGCCTTAATCAATTAATTAATTATTTTTATTTTTTAAAAAGCAAAAACAATCTTTTTTTTCATTTTACATACCAATCTTCAGAGAGGGTAAGGCACATTGCCTACTATATCTAGGCTAAGCAAGGTAGCCGTCCAAAGGGAATGGGTTCCAAAAAGCTAGAACAAGCCATTGGTCTCAGAGGTCTGCCCCAGTGATATAACTGTCACCCACATTCAGAGGGCCTAGTTTGGTTCTCTGCTGGATCTTTGTTTAACTATGTTCATAGCAGCATTATTTGTAATAGCCAGAACCTGGAAACAATCTGGATACCCCTTAATGAAGAATGGATAAAGAAAATGTAGTACATTTACACAATGGAATACTAGTCAGTGGGGGGGAAAAAAACAATGGCATCTTGAAATTTGCATGCGAATGAATGGAACTAGAAAAAAACATCCGAACTGAGGCAACCCAGATCTAGAAAGATGAACAGGGTATGTACGCACTTAAAAGTGGATGCTAGTTGTAAAACAAAGGATAACGAGCCTGTGGTCCACATCTCCAGAGAAGCTAAGTAGCATTAAGAGCATCATATATAGATCCCACTGGGAAGGGGAAATAGATAAGATCTCCTGAGAATATTGGGAGCATGATGGTGGGGGAGAGGGGAGGGCAGAAGGAGAGAAGGAGGGGAGAAGGGGAGGGGGCAGGAGAACTTGAAGAAATGGGTAGCCTTTATATTTTATCCATTGAATTTAATTTATGCTGCCCATATATTCTTCATGGATGGACTTTCACAGGAGCATTGTTGACTTACCAGAGGAGGCAATGGTCTTAAAAAACCTGGCTCCTTATCCAAGAAACCATCACTGCCAAGAAATAGCTTGTTGGCTATAAATGGGACCTTCTGTCTTCCTCTCATCTCTATGCTGCTTTTTTTGTTCTGGTTTGGGCTTACGTGGGGCTCTTGTACATCATCACAACTATTTTGTGCTTCTAGGCACAGACTCCTGTGTGTTTGCAGGACGTGTTTCCTTATATTCATTCCCTACTCCTGGCTCTGACAGTCTTACCAAATACCATCTACAAGATGTATGAGCCTTGGGAGAAAGGAATGGGATATAGAAATGAACATTCTGAAGCATCTCATTCTATGTACTGTAGTCACTTCGTCTTTGGATAATCACCACTAACTATAATTAGAAACTTATTTGCTAAAGGTTTAGAGTCACATAATCTGTACAAATAAAGATAAGTCAATAGGAGTTGGCTTAATTTTATGTCCATCTAGTAGATTACAAATAGTAGTCTCCCCCATGGGGTCTATTACATGTGTAGTTACAGCCTGACAAAAGTTTCATTTTGTGGAATTGGACTGAATTCTGGTCAGAAAGTGGTTGTTTCCTTTCATGATATCCATATCACTATTGCACCAGTGGGTACTTCTTGCCAGGTCAAATAGTAGCTTGCAATGTTCACACCTGGATAAATTTGATGATTCTTTTCTTTTCTGCTGGCATACATAATAATCCCCACACGATGAAAGCTAACCAATGGGGAAAATGCTTCTAGGTCAGTACCAACTTTATATTGCAATGTTTTATGACACAAGTCATTGAAGTTTCAACAATATGGCCTTACCATCAAGTTCTGTACGGTAGAATATATGGCAATAGCTTATAATGTTTGGGATTCTGTGGCACTTCATTGGTCTATAGCTCAAAAAACAAAAAGCTATTTGTTAGTTTACAGTGCCTAGTAGGGGCATTGTCATATTTTTATAGGATAGCATCATTTTAAATATTTTAGGAAACTTCTATAGGTAGTGTCATTTATCCCTCTACAAATTCCCTTCTGTAACCTCCCTTCCTATATTCCACCCCAACTTAATCCCTTCTGATGCACTAATCCCCTTTATGCCACTGTTTTATATCTCTCCTTCTTTGAAAGCTTCCTTTTTACACATGTCCCTTTATTAATTTTTGGACCCTTATGAGTATTCCAAATGAAGCATACATATCTGAAGATTCAAAGCTAACATACATATGTGAAAGAAAACATGTCTTTACATGTCTTTCTGAGTCTGGGTTACCTCACTCTGAATGATTGTTTCTAGCTCAATATATTTACCTACATATTTCATTTTCCTTAAAAGCTCAATGGCATCCTACTGTGCAAGTATACCACATAGTTTCTATTCATTCATCAGCTGATCTCTGATTAGTATTTCCTGATTTAAGTGAATACAGCAGTAATGAATATGGATGAGCATGATCGTATGGTAAATCTGTTTTTAGTATTTTGGGGGAAACTCCACACCAGTTTCCATAATGGTTGCACTTGTTTTCATTGTATCCCCATCAACAGTAAATAAGAGGCTCCCTAACCTCACATCCGTGTTCATGTTTGTTGTCACGTGGTTTATCCTAGCCATTTTCACTACATCGCAAGAATACTCCCAATAGTGTATAGTGGACAAAAATCAAAGTATTTCTGCTAAAATAAAGAATAAGATGAAGATGTTCACTCCTTTCCCCCTTTTCCCCTTGACTTCTTAGGTAAAACAGTAAGAAGATAAGATAGATGAGATATAAATGAAGTGAATAAGTGAAGAAGCCAAATGAGATACAAATAGAAAAGGAATAAGTTAAGTGTCCTTACCTAGAAAACTTTACAATGATATGATTCTCTCTGCAAAAAATTATAAAGACTCTACCAAAAATCTTCTTGTTTTTTATTGTTGTTTTGATTTTATGTTGTTACTTCTCAGTTTCATGCATGCAAGACATATCTATGACAAGGACTCTCAACTAAGAATATGTCCAAACCAGATTGATCTGTGGATCATTTTCTTGATTGATAATTGATGTGAGGAGTCCAGAATACTGTGGTTGGTGCCATCTCTGGACTGGTGTTCCTGTGCTATATAATAAAACAAGCTAAGCATGCCAGTAGCAAGCAATCCAGTTAACAGAATTCCTCCATGGCTTCTGCTTCAGTTTCTGACTCAAGATTCCTGCCTTGAGTTCCTGTGTTGACTAACTTCAATTACAGAGTTTGACCTGGTAACTGTACACTGAAAGAAACCCTTTGCATTGAAAGTTGATTTTAGTCAATGTGTTTATCACAGCAATAGAAATCCTAATGAAGATACTTCTATAACTGATAAACACATTGAGCAAAGTAACATAATACAAAATTAAACACAAAGGTCAGTAACCATTCTATATACAAATAGCAAACACACAGAGAAAGAAGTCAGGAAAAAATAGCACTCCTAACAGCATATTCTATAAGGAAACGATCTTTTAATAAATTTAACAGAGGATGTGAAAGACTTTCAGAATTAAAACTTTGACACCAGTGAAAGAAATTCTGTTTTCCTAACTCTTACCCTGAACCCTTTTTGTCTTCCCTTTACATGGGCCTTTGTATACACACAGTCTGCACTGCAACATCCCTGAAGCTCTACAAGGAAGTCATTTTTTTCTCTCTGTTGAGGAGATAGTATAATCTCAGCAGGAAAAAGATTTTCTATAATCCCTTTTGGGGGTGGGGAGGTTCTGTAAACACCAAGGCCAGGCCAGCAGAATAAAGACCCATATGAGAAAAGATGGAAATCCAACTTAGCATGACTCAGTAGCCCACGATGGTTAACACTTCTAGAGTAGGATTTCAGACAGTTTATTTTAGGCATAATTAAGTACAATAAAATTTGCAGAAGAGTTTCCTTATATAGGAATTCTATGTGCATAAGGAGGTGTAATTGCATCAAAACACTTCTCATAGTAAGTGTCAGTTCTTACACAAAGATGGGTTCTAAAGATAGGCTGTATGTGTTGTCTTAAAGACCTGGGGAAAAGATGTGTTGTGGCCTCAGTTACACAGAGAGCTAGAACTCATCTAGACTGTTAACCACCTCTGGTCCTGGTTACTGTAGAAACTTGAGGTAGTCCCTGGCCATACAGAAAGCACAGAGGTGACCTGGAATATTATTATCTGGAGTTCTACTTGTGTGAGCCCGAGGAAACTCCTGGTCATACGGTTAGCACAAGAATCATCTAAAATATTAACCACCTTCATTTCCAACTTTCTGGATAGAAAACAGGTTATATATCTCCTCTGTTGAAGAGACAACCCTGAGTGTTTAGCAGTTCTAATTTTCCTAGTACTTATCTGTGAACACAAAGAATTTTGTGTTCCCAAACTCTTCTCCCTCTAATTTTTAAAGAAAAAGTCATGACTATAATATAGGCCAAGATTGGATGCCTTGCCCCTATGGCCACTCTAATTAGTACAGGCAATCATAATAAAATTATAAGGATAGCTAACAGAAGACAAAGGAAAGGGGAGTCTATCTTAACCATGGAAGTCATTCAACGGTCATTTGAGATATTTTGTCTATCTTTTTATGCAAATAATTAATTTGAGCATGAATAGCATTAGAAAAATCTGACACATTCAAGCGGCAAATGTCAGGAAATTGTTGGCAACCTTGATTATGTTTGGACAACAAACAATCTATAATAGTTGTATTTTGTAAAACACTGTTCCTCAGCCACCTATCTCTTATTTCTGCTAATATTTTTGCTGTAATATGCATTCCCTTTTTGAGACCTCTTTTTGAATTCCATTAATACTTATTTGGATTAACAATAAAAGAGCCATTGTGACTGTGCCCTTTATAAGATCCAACAGATGTAAAGAATCATAACTATTTTGAGCTCTCTTAATTGTATTAATCAATTGCAAAGTTTTACTGAGCAAAATGGGTGTAATACAGGCTATCCTCTAATTTTCTATTTTAATGCCTTTATATTTTTGTCATTTAATTTCCATTATCTAACTCATAATTGTTTATGCTTTCTTTACCCATTAGAGTGTGAATGGGCCTCAGCAGGCTTCATACATCATCAGAAAATAGTAAATATAAACATTAGTAAGCTCTTGGTCATACAGGCTCTTTATTCATAGTGTGTTAATAATGGCCTTTTAAAGTAGCTGAATTTACTCTTGTATAAAAAAGTAAAAAGGGATATGAGCTTTATAGTCAAGGCCATAGGTTTAAGGGCTGATTTTGTTCAAGCTTACACAAGCCACTTTATTTGGCTTGAACTCAATATCTTTATGTGTAGATTTCACATAATAATATTAGCTCTGCTCTGTCTGTAAGATTTTTACAAATGTGAAATGAGACCATGTATTTCTAAGAGCACTCTGTAAGTGAGTATGTAAGGTCTTATTAAATTTAATATACTCATTCATTGCCTAATGGACCAAATGAGTTAATTGTTCTTCCAAAATTAATTTATTTCTAGGGTTGGAGAGAACGTCCTGCATGCTGTTGTTAAAAGATAATAACTCATTTATTTCCCTATCACACCTTCCTTAGGAGATACAGAGTGCTACATTCTATCTCATTAACCTTTAACTTTGCACTGAGCCTTTATATGACCTGATGAGAAGCAACACTCAAATTTTTATAGCTGAAACAAGTTAGGCATTGGGAGGCTCTGTGGCCTTCTGAATGTCACATAGCATTCTAGCCATAGCTGTGAACTGTCCCCACTATGTATGGTGACTTAACCTGACACATATGACCTCCCAATAAGCTTCATTCTTACTTTTACATTCACATAGTAAAATAGAAATCATAAAATATTAATAATACACTGCTAGAGAAAGAAAAGTCAAACAAAAATGCACAAACAAATAAACTGACAAGGGACATACCTAAACATAAAAAAGAAATTTTCAATAAGCCTATAGCCAACTCCAAATTAAATGTAGAAAAACTCAAAACAATTCCAGTAGAATCAGGATCAAGACAAGACTGTTCCATTCCTCAATGACTATTCAGTCTAGTACTTGAAATTCTAGCTATAACTGTAAGACAACAAAAGCAAATTAAAGGGTTACAAATTGGAAAAGAATTTATACTATTGCTATTCAGAGATGATATGAGAGTATACGTAAACAACTTTAAAAATTCTATTAGGGAACTCATACAGCTGATAGACAACTGCAGTAAAGTGGCTGGATACAAAATTAACTAAAAAAAGTCAGTAGCCCTTCTTTATACAAATGACCTAAGGTCTAAGAAAGACATTAGGGAAATAATACACTTCATAAAAATCATTAATAATATAAAATATCTTAGGGTAACTCTAACCAAATAAGTGAAAGACATTTATGACAAGAATTTCAAATCTTTGAGTTAAGAAATTGGAGAAGATATTAGAAGACGGAAAGATCTCTCATGATCTGTAGGATAACCATAGTAAAAATGGTTATCTTACTGAAAATAATCTAGATTCAATGCAATCCCCATGGAAATTCCAGCACAATTCTTTACAGTCCTGAAAAGAAAAATACTCAGCTTCATATGGAAAATCAAAAAACCCAGGATAACTAAAGCAATCCCATGAAATAAAATAATTTTCAAGGTATCACCTTCCCTGATGTCAAGCTGTATTACAAGGCTATAGTAATAAAAATCAACATAGTATTGGCATAAAAATAGACAAATTGACCACAGGAATTGAACCAAAGCCCAGAAATAAATCCACATATGTATGAACAAATGAATTTTGATAAAGAAGTTGGAAATATACAACAGAAAAAGAAAGCATCTTTAATAAATGATGCCAGTCTAACTGGATGCCAGTTAGAAGAACGCAAATAGATTCATATCTATCACCCTGCACAAAAACCTCACAATAAAACCAGATATACTGAAAATTGTAGAAAAGAAAGTGGGAAATAGTCTTGAATGCATTGACACAGGGGACACCTTAATGAAGAGAATATAAATAGCTTAGGCATTAAGATTGACAATTAATAAATTTTACCTTAAATTGAAAAGCTTATACAAAGCAAAGGACATTGTCAATAAGACAAAACAGCAGCCTACAGGATGGGAAAAGATGTTTACCAACTCCACAACTGACAAAGGACTAATTTCCAATCCCATAAAGAAAGAAAAAACCCTAGACATCAACAAACAAAATAACTCAAATAGACAATGGGGTGCAGATCTAACAGAATTCTCATCAGAGGAATTTCAAATGGCTAAGAAACACTTCAAGAAATGTTCAAAGTCCCTATCAATCAGGGAAATGTAAATCAAAATGACTCTAAAATTTTATTTTACACCTTTCAGAATGGATAATACACAAGACACAAATGGCAGCACATGCTGGCCACGGTGTGGAGCAAGGAGAATACTCTTCCACTGCTGGAGGGAGTGGAAACTTGTATAGGCACTTGGAAATAAATATGGTTTCTTAATATGGGAATCAATCTACCTTGAGACCCAGCTATACTATTCCTGGGAATATACCCAAAGGATGCTTTATTCTACCACAAGGTCACTTGCTCAACTATGTTCATAGTAGCCTTATTTATAATAGCCAGAGACTGGAAACAACCTACATGTTCCTCAAATGAGGAATGGATACAGAAAGTATGGTTCATTTACACAATGAGCTTTTACTTGGCTGTTGAATACAATGTCATTATGAAATTTTCAGAGAAATGGATGTAAAATAAAAAAATCACTCTGAGTGAGGTAACCCAAACTCAGAAAGACAAATATTGTATGTACTCACTTGAAAGTGGATATTAGCTGCAAAGTACAAGATAATCATGCTACAACCCACAGAAACCAGTGAGGCTAACTAACAAGGACAGTTCAAGGTGGGAATGTAAAAATATCCCTGGAAAGAAGAAATAGAAAATATTTTGTGGGTGGATTTGGGGCAAGAAAGAATGGGACGAAGATGGACCATGTGGGGATGAATGGAGGGAGAAAGTACTGGGAGAGATGACTGGAATTGAGCAGCATATCAAGGGCAAGGTAGAAACCTAGTGATATGGAAACTCCCTGGAACCTTCAAGGGTTAACCCTAGAGAAGGCTTCTAGTGATGATGGATACAGAGCCCGAACCAGCTATCTTCTGTAATCCAGCAAGTCTTCTAGTGGAGTGTTTGGGAAACTAACTCAGCTACAAAACATTCAATCTAAAATTTATCCTGCCTGCAAAATGTGATGGGATAGTGATGATACAGAACATGTGAGAGTAGCCAAAGAATGACTGATCCAACTTGAGACTCAAGCCAGAGAAGGAGTCCATGCCTTACACTGCCTGGGGAGCCAGGAACCAGAGGCTGGTTAGACCAGAGACCTATCTTAGAACCCAATTCTTTTGTGTAAAAAGAATCAATAAAATAATTTCTATTGATATTCTCCTATACTCTTAGACTGAAGCCTAATATATTTGCCATCAGAGAAGCTTTACCCAGCGACCAATATAAGGGGATCCATTGCTAAACATTAAGTGGAGCTCAGGGAATCCTGCAGATGTGGGGAAGGAAGGTTTGTAGGACCCCAAGGGGTTAAGGACACCACAAGAACAGGGTTCACAGAATCAAGTAGCCAGGGACAATAGGGGCTCACAGAGACTGAACCAACAATCAGGGAGCGTGCATAGACATAATCTAGGTCCTCTGAATATATGTTATGGTTGTGGTTTGATATTCTTGTGGTTTATCTAATAGTAGGGGACGGGTTGTCTATGGCTCTTTTGTCTGCTTTTAGGACTCTTCTCCTCCTACTGGGATGCCTCACAGCCTTAATATTAAGGCATTTGGGAAGTCTTAGTGTAACTTGCTATTTTATGTGTGGTTGATATCCCTGGGAGGCCTTCTTTTTCTGAAGAGTAATGGAGGAGTGGAGAGGTAAGGGACTGGGAGGAGAAGAGGAAGGGGGAAGCTATAGCCAGTATTTAATATATTACAAAAGAATAAATAAAAAATGAAAAAGTAAACTGAGATGAACAGAACATGTTAGAAGTCACAGTATACATTCAAAAGAAGGTTCCTTATTTCTTAGTCTGACACAGGCAAATGATTACTGTATGGCTGGTTAGAGATTGTAAAAATTATGGAATGACTTCTGCTAAAGCACAATAAGTCATATTTTAATCCAGACCACTGTGACATAGATAGGGCTCTTCACAGTGGAATTTTACAGAGAGGAGAGGAAAGCAAAAAGGAAAGGAGGAAGGGGAAAGGAAGAGGAAATGGGAGAAGAAGAGGAAGAGGGAAAAGGACTGAGAGAAAGATAAAAGGAGTAGGGGACACTATAGCATTGGTAAGTTAAACTTTATAATCAAAGTTCAATGAATAGAAAATTAGGAAGAGGATATATCAACAACAAGAAACAAGAACATTCTGGCTAAACTATACTTTGACTCTTCTTAAAGACTGTCTAGAACTGTTTAACATCAACCAGGTGAGATAGGGAACCTAGTTAGATACAGAAATCATTCAACTAAGAGGAAGGAATTCTGTCTAAAGCTAATCAGGAGAATTCTTCCTTCTCCAGGAGGATTGCACACATGCATCTTTGTGCCTTGCTGGGGAGCCTGGTTGAGGAGTAAAGATCGGTAAAGCATGAACCTTTGTCAACAGTTATTGAAAGTACCTCAGAAGGTATAGTTACCATTATTACAAGTGAATACAATACTTATTGATACACATTACCATTAAAGTTCAATCTTTATTTTTTCACCATCAAAACTAGACATTAATGATAGTGGTTATAAATAATATGGCTATAGCAAGCTGAAGAAATACTTAAACATTTCCTTTTCTAATTGTGGATTTGGGAATCAGTGATGAGAGTTTCTTTTCAAGTGAAATGCATTTAGATATGATGGAAGTTCAGTCTTTAAAGTTACAGACACCATTTGACCTGTTTACTGGCACAAAATAGGTGAGAGAGATAAGCCCCAGGGGAAAATCCTGAGCAAAAGAGAAACAGACCTACATGTACAGTTGGTGTTCAAGGCCATCCACATCCTTACCTAATCAAAATTCTCCAAGCCAATTAACAGACTTCTAAATGAGAAAACAAAAGAACACTTAGTTTTGTAGGTTGTCATTAGCTTTAAAGTTATTTGCTATCCCATTGCAGCATACTAACCTAGTTTTAATCTCTAGTGGGGATTTCAGCATAAAATGAATTTGGCTGTGGTACTTCTCAATTTAGCAAGCATAAAGGGACCTTTAAATAAAAATAAAAACCTTTCCAACAGTCACTTACTCTTAAATTGAAAATAAACTTAAAAAGATGAACTGAGGAGAGATAAACTAGAGGGGAAGATCATGTGTTTCAGTATGATCAGGATTACACAGCACGTTGAAGGCTTGGGCTATGTAATGAGACTCTTTGTCAAAGAAAAGAAAATTTACCTAACAGTGAAAGTGTATAGATAGGCTCTAGGTCTCAAAAATTAATTTAAACATGTATATGTATTTTTTCTGGGACTAGTCACATAATAATTATCTTCAAAGTGTGTAAAGAAGAGAGTAAAGCAGCCAGTTCTCAACTCTGAGAAACATTATTCATCAAAGCACATAGGAAAGATGCAGCATTGAGTTCATGCAGGTAGGTTTGCCAATGTGGAAAAGAGAGGCGATGATTAAACTGAGTGCAAATAGAAAGAAAATGACAGGAGAAAAATGCAAGCAGAAACTCTTCTGGAAGTGCCTTTGTGGGCTAATAGATGATTTGAAATGATGAAAGTCAACTGCCCTGTGTTTCTAAGATGATTGTTGCTTGTCAAGCTGACAATTTCATTCTCAGAAACAAAAAATCCAGAGGAGGATGTGCAGATAGTTGACATGGTGGAAAGATAATGAGTTTCATTTGTCACACTGACTTTGAGCTAATTGCCTTGCAAGAAAATACCTAGACTACATCTACCACCACTGCCTTTTCATAAGCATAGTCCTTTACACATATGCAAAGAATTCTCACACTGCATTGCCAACTCCTGAGAGTTCCTTTTTAATTCTTTGAAGAATTTGTACATGTGTAGAATGTATTTAATTACAACACCTGGTTACTCCACCCAGCTCTCTCAGGGCTCCCACAACTTCATGTTTTCTTTTCTTATAACTCACTGAATCAAACTAGTGCTGTTCATAAATGAGGGGCAGTCTATTGAGAATAAGAAACCTACCTGTGGCCACACCCTCAGAGAGTATTGAGTTTTTCTGTCTCATCAACCATCAACTGTCAATAGTATCTCACTCACATGTGGGACATCAGGATCCTTCTCATTCTCTGTTCTGGAAGTTTTAACTGGCTTGATCTTGTGCAGGTTCTGTGCAGGTAATAAAAGTTGCTATGAGGGCCAGGATCCTTCCGGAGGGCCCGCCCTTTTGTCTGCTGGGTACTTGGCCCAGAGAGGGGCCCTGTTCCTGTGCCGTGATCCATCCGGAGGGGTAAGTGTGTGCCTGCCTGGCTGGATGGTCCCGCTAGCAGAGTGTGGGCACCTCCAATTCCCCTAAATGTTTCTGACCATTCAGCAAGGCATCTGGCTTCCTCTGTTTACCCCTTTCCATCTTCCTACCAAGCACCCCTTTCTATCTGCTGGGTCCTAGGATCCCCCAACTCAGCCTGCTTCAGGGCAGAGGGTCTGGGGACCCAGTGGTGAGTGCTCCTGCCCCAGGGGCTTCTTTGTTCCATGTGACCCTGCCCCCCACCAAGCCCGCCCTTTTTTCTTCAGGGTCCTTGGCCCAGGGAGAGGCCTTGTTCCTGTGCCAGGATCCATCCAGAGGGATCCACCAACACAGTCTGCTTCAGGGCATAGGGGATCTGAGAGCCAGCTCCAGTGCTGAGGGTACCTAAGAGAGGGCAGAACAAGTAAAGACCCCCAAGCACACAGTCAGCCACAGCAGATATTGGACCATGATGCCATGACTCCCCTGGCCGCATTTGAAGGAAGAGATGAGCAAGCACCAATGCAAGAATTACTCCAACAACCTGAAAAGAAACATGATATCACCAGAATCCACCAAGCACCCAACAGGAAGACTTGAACACCCTAATCCAGAAGCAGTGGAAGAAATCGACTTTAAACGTACCATTAAAAAAATGATAGAGACCCTTAAACAGGATATGAAAACTCCCTTAAACAAATGGAAGGGAAGACAAACAAAAAGTTAGAAGAAATTAATAAATCCCTCAAAGATACCCAAGAAAAACAAGAAAAAGCAATCAAACAGGTAATGGAAACAGTTCAAGACTTGAAGACTGAAATGGAGGTAATAAAGAAAACGCAAACCAAGGAAAGGCTGGATATGAAAAATATGGGTAAATGAACAGGAACTACAGACACAAGTATAACCAAAAGAATACAAGAGATAGAAGAAAGAATCTCAGGCACTGAAGATACTATAGAGGAAATAAACTCATTGATCAAAGAAAACAGCAAATCCAACAAATTCTTAACACAAAACATTCAGGATATCTGGGACACCATGAAAAGACCAAACCTAAGAATAATAGGGGTAGAAGAAGGAGAAGAATTACAGCTCAAGGGCCCACAAAATATATTCAACAAAATTATAGAAGAAAACTTTCCCAACCTAAAGAAGGATATTCCTATGAAGGAACAAGAAGCTAACAGAACACCAAATAGACTGGATCAAAAAAAAATCCCCTCAACATATAATAATCAAAACACAAAATGTACAGAAAAAGAAAGAATATTAAGAGCTGCAAAAGAAAAAGGTCAAGTAACATATAAAGGTAAACCTATCAGAATTACACCTGACTTCTCTATGGAAACCATGAAAGCCAGAAGGTCTTGGACAGATGTGCTGCAGACACTAAGAGACCATGGATGCAAGCCATGACTACTATACCCATCAAAGCTTTCAATCACCATCTATGGAGAAAATAAGATATTCCATGAAAAAATGATTTAAACAATACGTATCCACAAACCCAGCCTTACAGAAAGTACTAGAGGGAAAACATCAACCCAAGGAAGCCAACAACACCCACAATAACACAGACATCTGACAACCCTCCACCAGCACAACTCAAAGAAGGGAAACACACAAACACTACCACCAAAAAAAAACTGGAGTTAACAACCACTGGTCATTATTATCACTTAATATCAATTGACTCAATTCACCTGTAAAAAGGCATAGGATAAGAGAATGGATACGGAAACAAGATCCAACATTCTGCTGTTTACAAGAAACACACCTCGAACTCAAAGACAGATACTACCTCAGAGTAAAGGGTTGGGAAAAGGTTTTCCAATCAAATGGACCTAAGAAACAAGTGGGCGTGTCTATCCTAATATCGAACAAAATTGATTTCAAACTAAAGTCAATCAGAAGAGATGGAAAAGGACACTTTATATTCATTACAGGAACAATTCATCAAAATGAAGTCTCAATACTGAATATAATATGCCCCTAATATAAAAGCATCCACATATGTAAAAGAAACATTACTAGAACTCAAAGCACACATCAAACCCCACACACTAATAGTAGGAGATTTCAATACTTCTCTCTCACCAATGGACAGGTCAACCAGACAGAAACTTAACAGAGAAATAAGAGAACTAACAGATGCAATGAATCAAATGGACTTAACAGACATCTATAGAACATTCCACCCAAACAGGAAAGAATATAACTTCTTCTCAGCATCTCATGGAACCTTCTCAAAAACTGATCACATACCCAGTAACAAAGCAAACATCCACAGATACAAGAAAATTGGAGTAATCACCTGTGTCTTATCAGATCACCATGGAGTAAAGTTACAACTTAACAACAATTCCACCCCCAGAAAGCCTACAAACTCATGGAAACTGAACAGTCAGCTACTGAACCAATGGAAGAAAGAAAGCATCTTTAACAAATGGTGCTGGCATAATTGGATGTTAACCTGTAGGGGAATGAAAATAGATCCTTATCTATTACCATGCACAAAAATCAAGTCCAAATGGACTAAAGACCTCAATATAAATCCAACCACATTGAACATGATAGAAGAGAAAGTGGGAAGTAGCCTGCAATACATGGGCACAGGAGACCACATTGAACCTGATAGAAGAGAAAGTGGGAAGTAGCCTGCAATACATGGGCACAGGAGCCACTTCTTATGCATAGCCTCAGTGGCACAGACAATAAGAGCAACAATGAATAAATGGGACCTCCTGAAACTGAGAAGCTTCTGTAAAGCAAAGGACACAGTCATTAAGACAAAAAGGCAGCTTACTGAATGGGAGAAGATCTTCACCAACCCCACATCAGACAAAGGTCTGAACTCCAAAATATATAAAGAACTCATTATATTAGACATTAAAATTCTAAATAACCCAATTAAAAAATGGAGTACTGAACTGAACAGAGAATTCTTAACATAAGAATTTCAAATGACCAAAAGATACTTAAGGACATGTTCAACTTCTTTAGCTATCAGGGAAATGCAAATCAAAACAACCCTGAGATATCATTTTACACCTGTCAGAATGGCTAAAATCAAAAACACCAATGATAACGTATGCTGGAGAGGATGTGGAGTAGAGGAACACTCATCCATTCCTGGTGGGAATCCAAACTTGTACAACCATTTTGGAAATCAGTGTGGCGGTTTCTCAGAAAACTGGGAGTCAACCTACCTCAGGATCCAGTAATACCACTCTTGGGAATATACCCAAGAGATGCCCAATCATACAAGAAAAGCATTTGTTCAACTGTGTTCATAGCAGCATTGTTTGTAATAGCCAGAACCTGGAAATAACCTAGATGTCCCTCAATGGAAGAATGGATAAACAAAGCGTGGCACATCTACACACTAGAATACTACTCAGCTGTAAAAAACAATGTCATCTTGAATTTTGCAGGCAAATGGATGGAAGTAGAAAAAATTATCCTGAGAGAGATAACTCAGACCCAAAAATACAAATATGGTATGTACTCTCTCACCAGTGGATTCTATCCATAAAGAGAGGGCATTGAGCCTATAGTTTGTGATCTTAGAGAAGCTAAGTAATAAGGTGAACCCCCCCAAAACAGATATAGATCCTTCTGGAAATTGGAAGCGGATGGGATCGCCAGGCAGGCGATGGGAGCATGAGCGTGGGGGTGGAGTGGGAGGAGGGGGAGTGGAGGATGAGAGGGGAAAGGGGGTGGGTTGGGGAGAGCTTGGGGGACTGGGATGATTGAGAGGGAGGAGGGAGGGATATAGGAACAGGGAAGAGGATGTCTTGGTGGGGGGAGCCATTTTGGGGTTGGCAGGAGGCTTGGCTCTGGAGGGGTTCCCAGGTGTCCACAGGGATATCCTCAGCTGTGACACTGGGCAGTGGAGGAGAGGGTGTCTGAACTAGCCTTGTCCAGTAGTCAGTCTAATAACTTTCTTGAATATCACCATAGAACTTTTGTCCGGCGACAGATGGAGATCGGAGCACTGGACTGAGCTCCCAAGGTCCAGTTGAGGAGCAGAGGGAGGGAGAATATGAGCAAGGAAGTCGGGACCGTGAGGGGCTGGTCCACTCACTAAGACAGTGTGACTGATCTAATGGGAGCTCACAGGAGCCAGCTGTACTGGGACTGAACGAGCATGTGATCAAGCTGGACCCTCTGAACATGGCAGACGATTGGGGCAGATTGAGAGGCCAATGATGGTGGAGCTGGGATTTGTCTCTACTGCAAGTGCTGGCTTTTTGGGATCCTGGTCTATTTGAATGCAGACCTTCCTGAGCCTGGATGGAGGGGGGAGGGCCTTGGACTTCACACAGGGCAGGATACCCTGCCCTCTCCTAGGACTGGAGGGGAGGGTGAATCGGGGAGCAGGAGGGAAACGGGCGGAGGGGAGGAAGTAGAAGTTTTGAATGGTATTATTTATAAAGCAATAAAAAATAAAAATAAAAAAACAAAAAATATAAAGAAAAAAAAGACAAAGTTTCTGTGAGTCCATGACAGATAAAGGAGAAAGCATTTCATATTACTCCTTCCCATTTTTTGGCTACCTTAGAATCTCTCTGCCCCTTCTTTCAAAATGTTCTCTAAACTTGTATGGGGGGAATGTAACATAGATGACGGTATTCCCAATCACTTACTCGTAGGATATTAGACACTTATGTGTCTCCACGGAAGTTTAAAAAACATGGTCAGGGTCTGGAATCATGGTTTGGTGGCAAAGAACACAGTGGTTCTTGGGCCCAGAAGACCCAAGTTACATTGGTACCTATATCAGACAGCTCCCAATCACCAATATCTTTAGAGAGATCCAACATCTCTGTTATATACTCACATGTGCATACACCCACATATACACACACATACATATATAGCATATATATGTATATGCATATGCTTATATATATGTATATATACACAAACACACACATCACTAAGCAGAAGAGAAGAAGCATAGTTAGTGGGCTATTACTGAAAATCACTAACATTATGTTACAACATCACTTTTTACTGGAATTACAAACTGTCAATCACCTTTAACCGAGAGAGGGATGCTGCTTTGGCCATTCATGCTATCTTTGGGGGATATTCTAAATAAAAATAAAACAAACAAACTTTCAAAATAACTTTAATAAATATGAATATTTAATTTTTGTTAATTCTTTTAATAGCAGTTGACAAAGAATCACATAGAGATCTTTTTTTGGCTACTAATGACTAATGAGACACTTTAACAAGTGATAGTCTGTGACTTTTATTGTCAGTTTTCTTCACTGTAATAAAATACATAGAGCAGATCAATTTATAAAAAGAAGGGGTTCATTTACATAAAGTATGCTAAGGTAGCATCAGTATCACATGTCAAGAGATAATGATCTATTACATATGTCTATCTCATCTTTCCCTTATCTTATAAAACAAACAGAATTTAATCTTGTGACTCTATCTCAGTGACATTATTGCAATGTATCCTAGATGGTCATCTCAAAATATCAGTTAGGTTTTATATCCTTTTTCTTATCACAAGGAAAACTAGACTTCTGAATATAAAGGTTTGGGCAATTCTTAAATGGTACCCTAAACAAAGCACTGTCCTCACTTTTCAAATTGTACCTTCTGTTTATGGTTTCCAAGAGTTCATGACATAATTGCAATGTATCCCTGACAGTCCAAAAGGTATAACTCATTCCAGCATCACCAAAAAATTTCAGTCTCATCTAAGGCATCAGAGAAACTGCTTGTGATTGTTAGTTTGTAATACTGAAGCAGACAATTTAGTTCCACTATGTAGCAGAGAGGACATTTCCATTATGAAAGGATGAACACACAAAGAGAAGGGAATGATTGTCCCAGAGTAAAGCGCGCCCAGACCATGAATACCAAATGGAAAGGCTCTAAATCATACAACTAGTTAGTACTGAAATGAAAGTTGAGTCCTGAGAATGTGAGGATATCTAGCTCTATAGTATGCCCTATGGTTTCCCAAAGGGCTTCTCTCAGGGGTTTCATTATAATTCAGTGACTCTCCTAGAAAATCATGATGTGTTGCTGGCTACTCTCTCACTCTGTGATTTTCACTTTGATTTTAGCTCCGCAACTCTACTAGTTCTCATCCCATGGAACGCTATGCACAGGTGCTCCAATCATGTAGCAATCCACTTTGCAAATTCCCAAGACTTCCTTTAAAACCTTGTTGCAAGTGAGGATCCCATAAATCTTTGAATTCTTCATGACCATAAAACCAGCATAAATTTTGCCAACTCAAATGAGTGAATATGCAACTAGTGTTCAAATTACCTTGAAGATGTTTTATTATTGTTATTTGTGTATATCAGATGCTACAGAATATAACGAGTAAAGTGGTAATAGAAATAATTAGGTTAGTTATTTGCTCTTTGAGTGGCAGACCTTGGCATCTATGAGTTTCTGTTAATACAAGATTCAGTCTTATAGAAAGTAATTGCAACCATAGCAATAGACATCTCTTCACTCCTCACAAAAGCTTATATACTCATATATTTGGAATAGTATGATTTTTACATTCTTCATTATTATATCGTTTGGTATTTTGTTGCTATGTTGAAATTGGAAATTATTAATTTCATTATAACAAAAATAATATTGAAAATATATTAGAAGAACCACAAAACCTATGTATACAGAGTCAAGTTGAAAAGGAAAAAATATTGCTCATACAATCACCTAGAATGAAAGTATCTAACAAGCATAAGATCCTGGAAATGTCAATGAATTCATTCATTTTGTACTGAGTCAGATGATCTGTTACTTTCTTTGAATATAAATAAAAGTACGTGTATTTGTAAATATAATTAGAATTTCCATTGTTTCAGATTCTCATAAACTTAATTTTGAAGTAAGGTTTTAAATATCATTATGTATATCCAAAAGAGAGTTTGAAAAATTTTCAAATGTATTTATAAAATCTACTATTTATGAAAGCCAAACTTGACAAGTTTTGTCAAATTTACACACACTCGGAGAAGAGACGTAAATTGAAGAACTATCTCTATCAGACTGGCCTTTAGTGGCTTGAGTGAGACTGTACCCTATAAGCTAATATATTTGAGTACTTGGTCCCTAGTTGTTGGAACTGTTTGTGAAGGATATGGACTTGTTGGAAGAATTGTGTCACTTGGGGTACACTCAGTCATTTCAAAAATCCTTTACATTTTGAGTCAACTTTCTATGTCCCATGGTTGTTGTCTGTAGAGGTAAGATTTTAGTTATTAACTAGCACCATGTATGTTTGTTTGTTGTCTTGTTCCCTGACATGATGATCATGTAATCAGCATCTTAAAATCTAATTTCTAATAAGCTATTTCTTCTATAGGTTACCTTGGTCATGGTGTTTTCATGTAACAAGAAAGTAACTAGGATAGAAGTTGTTCCCAGGAATGAAGTGTTGTGACTGTGCTGATTTGGATGAGTGTAGAAGACACTGAGACTTTGAACTAGGTAAATAGTTGAATGTTGTAAGCAGGACATAATAGGATATTCTACTAGGAGCTTAGGAAATATATTTCTGAGAGTAATGAAGACTACAGAGTCCAAGGTCAAAAGGTTTCAATTGGGAACAATATTTGCAACTAGGCTAGACACCATTCTTGTGTTATTTTGGCAAAAGACATTGCTGCTCTTTGACCTTGTCATAAGAAATTGCCTGAGGGTGAATTGAATTTTGGAGTAACTTCATTGACAGAAGTAATTTTAAGAAAACATTTTTTTTTTCTTGCTGGAACAGGGCAAGATGTACATATAAGCTCACAGTGATTGTGATAGCACGCACAAAACCTGCACAAAATTCAAGCCAGACAAATTTATTGCATAGAAGAGGTGTCATGAACTCCCATCTATATCTAAAAAGATACTGACATTTGAAAGATGCTAAGAAAAGAAGAATCCATTATCTTCAAGAGTGTGACCACTGAGGGAGTAGCCTTAAACATGGATTAAAGTTGAATGATAATAACAACAGAAGTCTTATAAACTCAAGGACACTGAACAACTCTCTACTGAATGAAAAATGTGCTGACAGGAATTAATGAAAAAAATTTCTAGAATTTAATGATAATGAAAATACAGCATACCAAAAATTGTAAGGCACAATGAAGGTTGTTCTAATTGGGAAGTTATACATGTGCTTACAAAAAGAAAAAAGAAAGAAAAGAAAGCAAAGAGAGATCTCATACTAGCATCATAACAGCACTTTTGGAAGCAGAGAAAGCATTATAATAAAAAGAACATATATTGGCAAAAAAAAAAACCAGACATGCAAATCCTTGGAATTAAATGAAAGACCCAGTCAAATCCATACACTTATGGGCACCTAATTTTTGAAAAAGAAGACAGAAATACATACTGGAAAAAGAAAGAATTTTCAACAAATGGTATTGGTAAAACTGGCCAACTACATATAAAAGAATCCCAACATATCTATACTAACAATCCTGCAAAAACCACAACTCTAAATGGATCAAATACAACAAAGTAAAACCAGATAGACTGGACCTGACAGTAGAGAAAGTGTTAAATAGCCTTGAACTCATTAGTACAGAGTAAGATATAGCATAGAACACCTTTAGCATGGGCACCAAAATAAACAATTAATAAATAGGACCTCATGAAACTGACAAGTTTCTGCAAAACAATGGACACAGTCATTAGGAAAATTGGTAGCCTACAGACTCACAAAGATTTTTACCAACTATGCAATAATAGAATGTGTGTGTGTGTGTGGTTTGTAGTTATCATATATCATATATATGACATATATTGTATAAAAATACACACAAAGAGGGTATATATAGAGAGAGAGAAAAAAGAGAGAGAGACAAGTAACCCAATTTAAAATGGGACTCAGATATAAACAGAAAATTCTCAAAACAGAAAAATCAGAAGCTGAAAAACACTTAAAAATTTTCAATATTTTTAGATATCAAGGAAATGAAAATGAAAATTACCTTAACATTCTATTTTAACACCTGTCAGAATACCCAAAATCAATAATAGAAGCGACTACTCATTCAGGAAATAATGTAGAACAGAGGGACATTCATCCATTACTGGTGGGAGTACAAACTTGTACAGCCACTAATCGAATCAGTATGACTGTTCCTCAGCATGCTGGTGTTGACCGAGGTTTCTTGTCCTATCTGATCCCACAGCCATTCAGTCCTAAATAAACACAGAGAGGTCTACATTAATCACAAACTGATTGGCCTATTATCTCAGACTTCTTATTAACTCTTATAACTTATATTAGTCCATAATTCTTGTCTGTGTTAGTCACATGGCTTGGTACCTTTTTCAGCAAGGCAGTTACATCTTGTGTCTCTGCGTCTGGACGATGACTGCAGACTGACTTTTTCCTCTTCCCAGAATTCTTCTTTTCTCATTGCCCCACCTCTACTTCCTGCCTTGTCACCCTGCTTATACTTCCTGCCTGGCCACAGGCCAATCAGCATTTTATTAAACAAGTACAAGAAACAAATCTTTACAGGGTAAAACTACTGTCCCACAGCACTACCCCCATTTAAAAAAAAAAAACAACCAAGTTCTCAGTTAGTAGAGCGTAAAGTAAGACTCTTAATCTCAGGGTCTTTAGTTCAGGACCCATGTTAGGCACCAATTTGTTGAAATGAGGCTGCTTGTTTGTTTCTTGACTGCTCAGCCCTAAAATAATCACACAAAAACCTATTTATTTAAATCACTGCTTGACCCATTTGCTCTAGCTTCTTATTTGATAACCCTTACATCTTAATCTAACCCATCTCCATTAATCTGTGCATCACTCCGAGGTCGTGGCCTACCAGCAAAGTTTCATCATGTCTGTCTTTGGCAGCTGCTCCATGGCTTCTCCTGACTTCTCCTTCTTCCTCCCAGCATTGTTTAGTTTTCTCCACCTATCTCAGCTCTACCCTGCTATAGGTCCAAAGCAGTCTTTTATTCATTAATGGTAATAACAGCATATAGAGGAGAATCCCACATCACACTAGAAATCAATAAACTTCAAGCCACAGCTATAACTCCCTTAGGTATACCCTTAATTGACACTTTATCCTACCATAGAGAAACTTGTTCAACATATTCATTGTTGCTCTATTTATAATAGCAGAAATTGTAAACAATCTAGATGCTACACAAAAGAAAGATTGGTAAAGAAAATGCTGTACTTTTACACAATTGAATGTTACTCAGTAGTTAAGAAATATGAAGTCATCAAGTTCACAGGCATCTGGACTGAGCTAGAAAAAAATCCTTTTGAATAAGGTAACACAGCCCCAGGAAAGCAAATGTGGTGTGAATTCACTTACATAGAGATATTAGCTGCTAAACTAATGACAATCCTGCTAAAATTCATAGAAGCGTAGGGTTTAGGATTAGAGTACGAGACTCTGGGAATCAAGTATATCCTTAGGAAATGGACATAGAATAAATATGGATGGATAGTGACTTGGGTACTGAAATGGAAAGATCAAGTGATGAATAGGAGTGAAAAGGGGAAATGAGAATGGGAATACAGTAAGAGGTAGCTAATATCAGGGCCATTTCAGCAGCAGTATGAAACAGATGACTCCTAAAATACATACAAATATGAAGAAGATAAAAAAAAACCAATAATGGCATAGACTATGCATCAACTGGTCATCTTTTGTTACCAAATGAAACTTCCAGGCTTATATTTCACTACATATAATTGAATTGTTGGCCAAAGGGATTTCATGGAAACTCCCAAACAACCCAGGCTGTTGCCAAGACTATAGGCTGTGCTCCACAAACTGAAGGAAAACCCTATTGCCAATAATATCATATATGCACTCACTGACAGAGAAGTTGAACAGGTGCCTACATAGAGCCTTTATCCTTCTGTGCCAGTGTCTTTGCTATTAGAAAGGCACTCTGAAGCTATCAAAGGAAAATGAAAACATTAATCTAGCCATAGACCTTTTAATCTATGATAGTTTCATCCCTATGAAATATGCTACTACGGAAGAGATAGGTCCTAGTGTCATTGTCGATGGCTTCTCAGTCTGCCCCCATTGGCAGCCACATTCAGAGAGTCTGGTTTGATCATATGCTCATTCAGTCCCAGTCCAGCTGGATTTGGTGAGCTCCCATTAGTTCAGGCACACTGTCTCATTAGGTGGACCAGCCCCTCATGGTCCTAACTTCCTTGCTCATCTTCTCCCACCTTCTGCTCTTCGACTATCTCTTCTGCATGTATTATCTTTTTGGGAACCTAGTCTATTTTGATGCACACCTTCCTAAGCTGGGATGGAGGGGGGAGGGCCTTGGCACCACAGGACAGGGCACCATGCCCTCTTTTAAGGAAGCAGGGGGAGGGAGGAGGGGTGGGTGGGGAGCGGGAAGGGACTGGGAGAAGAGGAGGAAATGTAAATTTTTTTGAATGGAAAAAATAAAAGAATATGGAAAAAATATGCTACTACAATGGTAACAAAAATCTTGTTTTGATGTTGTTTTTTACTTTTTTTGGTTTTTTTTTTTTGAGACAGGGTTTTGATGGAGGCTGCTTGTTTGTTCCAGCTATCCAGACCCAAACTAATAACACAGAAACTATACTGTTTGTGATACTGTTTGGCCAATAGGTTAATCACATTTTTAGCTAGCTCTTATTTTCTAAACTAACCCATCTCCATTAATCTGTGCATCACCACGAGGTCGTGGACTACCATCAAAGTTTCAGCAGGTTCTGGCAGAGGCATCTGTCTCCTATGGTGGCTATATAGCTTCTCCCTGACTCTGCCTAATCTCCCTCTACATCTCTGTTTAGATTTCCCACCTGGCTTTAGTCTGTTAAGCCATTGGCCGAAAGCAGTTTTATTCATTAACCAATAAAAGCAGCATATATACAAAATGACTTACTACACCACAGGCTGATCTCAAACTCACAGAGATTCAGCTGCCTCTGCCTCCTGAGTGCTGGGATTAAAGGCATGTGCCAGTTCTGTCTGGCTTCAATTTAGTGTTTTTGTGGGAATCCTAAGTGTACAAATGAATGATCTCTGCATATATATATATATAAATTTTTGTCCCTTTTCTTGGGTCCTTTTTCTTCTGTTCATTTGTTTTGTCTTATTCTATTGTGTTACTTATTATACTTTATTTTGTTATGTTTTGTTTTTATCGCTTAGAATTCTGATAATTTCTAATGAGAGACAGAAAGGCAGTAGATCCATATAGGAGAGGAGGTATGGAGGACCTGGAAAGATTAGAGGAAAGAGGAACCATAATCAGGATATATTATGTAAGAAAAAAATCTATTTTAAATAAAAGGAAAAAAAGTTAGAGCATACAGCTGCATGTCTGCCTGAGCTATGCCATCATTGAGCTGCTAACTTCAGCTTCTTCATGAACTTCTTTTTGTGATTATGTGAAGGCATTGTTAATGACAGCTTATTACCACCTACTAAATTGGGTAGTGTAAAAGTTCAGAGAAAATACAATAATGGGAGTGCTAAAATGAAACCAAAGAACCCCACTAAGGATTTAAATAAGAGGTTTTTGGGAGCCTAAAGGAAGATATGTTTGCAGAAAAAAAAATACAAAGAAACAAAAAACAAAACTGCTTTTCTCTTAGGCTGGTACTAGATTTCAAAGATTTCTAAGGGATACAAAATGGCTTTTCCATGGATTTTGTGTGTGTGTGCGTGTGTGTGTGTGTATGTGTGAGAATTGATATCACAGAATGTGCACAGGGCACATATCACTGAAAAGAACACCTTATTATGGCAAAATACTTATTTCAAAATATAGATAAGAAACAAAATAATGAAAATTAAAATATGACCTGTATGGACCACATCACAAAGCTCTGAATCTATATTATTATTATTGACTCTCTATATACACTCTTTATTTGTTTCTTGTGTTAGTTTTGAATTTGTTGAGATACTCCCAACTGCTATAAGTAAAGAATTACAATGTTTACAAGCATAGAATGTCAAAGCAGTAAGCCAACCCTAAAACAGTAAAGAATGTTTGGTGCTAAAATGTTCTTTTTTTCTAAAAAAAAATATTTCTATTTTGTGTGCATGTATGTGACTCATGTTTGTGCAATACGTGTGAGGGCCAAAAGAGGGCATCAGATTCCTTCTTGTTTTGGTAGTATAGGCAGCTGAGAGCCAATAAATTTTGGTCCTAGGAACCAAATGCAGGTCCTCTGCAAGAGCAGAAAGCCCTCTTAAAGGCTGAAACATCTCTCTTTTCTATAAATTGTTCTTTAGCAAATAATTAAGTGGATCTGAGGAAGAGGGAAGTTGGAGGGGGAGATAGGAGACGTGTAAAGAGGGAAACTAGTGGGGATGTATTGAATAAGAGAAAAATCTGCTTTCAAAAATAAAATGAGAAATCATAAATAAGGAAGCCATTGGAAGAAGAATCAGTGTAATAAGCAGTTTCAGCACCAAGGAAAGGGATAGCTATGAGAGTCAGAACACCAACTGACTAACAATCTATGCGATGTTGCAGGTCCTGTAAGAGATGAAAGAATCACAAATCACCTAGCACTAAAATGTGAGTGGTACCTGGTCTGACACCGTGATGACCCAGAACCAGGCCAATGGTCAGAACAGCTGACATAGTATGCTTGGTGGAAAAGATCACAGCCATCATCTCAGAGAATTCATATAGTAATTTACTAAAATGGGCCATTTAGAGAAACAGAAGTAGGATAGGCCATTTCCTAGAAATGGATAGCATGGCTTTTCTCCCTGTGGCTTTGCACATGAATAGCTGAAAAAGTTAGGATATGATGAGAAAAGTGCACAGAAAGTCACTGGGTCATCAAACCTAAAAGACAGGTGATGGGAAAAGGTTTGAAATCTTAGGTTTGAAGTACAGAGGGAACAGCAGTCATTTTGAGACTTGTAGAAATGCATGGTGTGGAATTTGCTTGCCTAAATTAGAAGAGGATTTTCTCAGAGTCAATAAAATGAAATGAGATGTCAGGTATAATTTTGCAATGCTGAAAGTCATACTATTTTGGCAGAAGGCTCTCAGATAGACAACTGTTCCATATTTGGTTTTGCTGTTTCTCCTCATGCCAAGCTGTTTCCCATACTCCTGTGGCAGTCTCTGAAAAAGAAAAGGTACAGAATATTTTGCCCATATAATTGTTTCTTTTCTGGCAGATCTGAGAGTTTTTCACTAGGAATCTTTGTACAGGGATCCAAAGGTTCAGTATGGGTTTCTCCAGGAAAAATGAATTAAATTATTTCTGACATAGCATACCATCCATGACTAGCCCCAGTCTTCCTTGATCTACTCTCCCATCTGCCTTCTTACTTGATCATTCTGTTGTCATCTCTACTCGACTGCCATTTCTTTTTCACCAATAAAATCTATACTATTTTCCCCTCCCATGTGTTGCCCTTAGTCCCTTCCTCTATACCTAACCTCTTTGGGTCTACAGAGTGTAGGCTGCCATTTATTTAATAGTTGATATCCAGATATAAGTGATCATATACAATATTTGTCTGGGTTACTTTATTCAAGATGAATTTTTGATATTTCCATCCATTTGCCTGCATATTTTATGATGTCATTTTTGGGAATTGAGTAATACTCCCTTCTATAAATTTTCAAAATTTTTGCCCTCAAATAGTGTTATTTTATTTATTTTGTGATTGCTCCAAATTAATTTCAAATTTAAATTGACATAAGATAAATTTTGTAAAAATGGTATCCCTAAAACTTCAGGGGCTGGTGAGGAGTACACAGCTTTAGGTGTCCTCATTTATCAATTTATTCTTTTCCTGTGTCTTTCCAAATGCATTTAGAAAAACAGTTTTGTAAAATGTTGAGTATATATGAAATTCTGAAGGAAAGAAAAATCAAGCATTCTTTGAGCAACATTCTATTTATAAAAGCTACATTTTGTCAGATTTAATTAAGCAGGCCATAATCATGTAAATTAAACTAGATCCATTTGATAGTTTATCTGCAGGGAAAGTTTCACCTTGCTGGCAAACTTCTAACTTGTCATTTATTATTGGATTATTATACACAGCTTTTAATCTTTGCTCAAAATTCGATTTTCTTTCCTGAGATTTTGTAATTTGAATAAAGAGACTAATGCAGTACTTTCAAACTCTGGGATGAAAAGGTAGCTGGATTGAAAATCAAAGAAACAAACAGTGAAGCTATTATTTTAGGACTTTTGGTTGCTAAATGGAAACCAAACTTAATTTATCCAAAATAAACTTAACATTGTAGTCTTTCATTTGTATTTCAATACATAAAGCTTGCCTGAAGATCAGAGAATAAAAGAGCACTGCTGCTCATCCTTATAGACCAGGCAGTGTTAACACACACCTTACTCCCAGTAGACATACTAGTTTGCCATAGAAAAGGGGCAGTGCATGCCTTTAATCCCAGTGGTTCATGCTTTTAATCCCAGCCCTAGAGAGGAATATAAGACAGAGGCTGGGGAGACACAGGCTCATTCTGAGATTCCTGGAGGCAGGATTGTCATTTTGAACTGAGATCAAGGTAAGAGCCAGTGATTGGCTGTTTTGCTTTTCTGAACTTCAGGTTGAACCACAATATCTGTCACTGAGTTTTTATTAATTGTGTTTCATTTGGCACCCAACTTTCGGAATAGACTTTTATGAAAAAATTGCCTAATGCTTTTTAGCCACCAGGTCAAGCCAGAGCTGGTATTGGAATTCCAGCTCTAGGAATTGGAACCCAAACCTCACCACCTGGGTTTTGGAGAAAAACTAGCACTCCCAGCTCCCATTCTCCCCAACTTAGCTTTTATGTAAAGATGGAAAATACCCAGAGAATCTGGGTACTGTATACTATTGTGTTGTTTCTGAAGTCCTTGACTCCTTCCTTAAGGAAGGAGCAACAGCTGCTAAAAGTCATTTGGTTATAAATACTGCTGGGTTAGAACAACCTATATATTTTGAAAATGCCTTCACTTTGAAGATCTTCACCAACCCCATATCAGACAAAGGTCTGATCTCCAAAATATATAAAGAACTCATTATATTAGACATTAAAATTCTAAATAACCCTATTAAAAATGGGGTACTGAACTGAACAGAGAATTCTCAACAGAAGAAGTTCAAATAGCCAAAAGATACTTAAGGACATGTTCAACTTCCTTAGTGATCAGGGAAATGCAAATCAAAACAACTTTGAGATACCATCTTACACTTGTCAGAATGGCTAAAATCAAAAACACCAATGATAACCTATGCTGGAGAGGATGTGGAGTAAGGGGAACTCTCATCCATTGCTGGTGGGAATGCAAACTTGTGCAACCACTTTGGAAATCAGTGGGGCATTATCTCAGAAAATTGGGAGTCAACCTACCTCAGGATCCAGCAACACCACTCTGATGCCTAACCATACTACAAAAGCATTTGTTCAACTACATTCATAGCAGCATTATTTGTAATAACTAGAACTTGAAAACAACCTAGATGCCCCTCAATGGAAGAATAGATAAAGAAAGTGTGGCAATTCTACACATTAGAGTACTACTCAGTGGTAAAAATCAATGATATCTTTAATTTTTCATGCAAATGGATGGAAGTAGAAAAGACTATCCTGAGTGAGATAACCCAAACCCAAAAATATGAATATGGTATGTACTCACTCATTAGTGAATTCTAGCCATAAACAAAAGACACTGAGCCTATAATTTGTGATCCTAGAGAAGCTAAGTAATAAGGTGAACCCAAAGGAAAAAAATATATAGCTCCTCCTGGGAATTTGAAGCAGACAAGATCACCAGGCAAAAGTTGAGAGCATGGGGGTAGGGGGAAGGGGAGAGGGAAGTAAGAAGGGGAGGGTTGGGGAGAGCTTGGGGGAGTGGGATGGTTGAGATGGAGGAAGGATGGATATGGGAGCAGGGAAGAAGGTATCTTAATTAAGAGAGCCACTTTGGGGTTGGCAAGAGGCTTGGCTCTAGAGGGGTTCCCAGGTGTCCACAAGGATGTCCTCAGCTAGGACCCTGGGCAGTGAAGGAGAAGGTGCCTGAACTGGCCTTGTCCTGTAGTCAGACTGATGACTATCTTGAATATCACCATAGAACCTTAGTCCGGCATCAGATAGAGATAGAGACAGAGACCCATGTTGGAGCATTGGACTGAGCTCCGAAGGTCCAGTTGAAGAGCAGAAGGAGAGAGAATATGAGCAAGGACCACGAGGGGTTGGTCCATCCACTGAGACAGTATGCCTTAAATATTGGGAGCTCACCAAATCCAGCTGGACTGGAACTGAATGAGCATGGGATCAAACTGGACCCTCTGAATGTGGCTGACAATTGGGGAAGACTGAGAAGCCAATGATAATGTCACTGGGATTTGTCTCTACTGCATGTACCAGCTTTTTGGGATCCTAGTCTATTTAGATGCATACCTTCCTAAGCCTGGATGTAGGAGAGAGGGCCTTGGACTTTCCACAGGGCAGGGTACCCTGCCCTCTCTTAGGACTGGAGGGGGAAAAGGGGAGGGTGAGTGGGGGAGCAGGAGGGAAGTGGGAAGAGGGGAGGAAGTGGAAATTTTGAATGGTATTATTTGTAAAATAATAAAAATGTATTAGAAAAATAAGAAAATGCCTTCACTTCAAAATATAAGTCATAGATATGTTACTTTGGAGAAGAGGTTTTGCTTTTGTTTCCACATGAAGTGAGAGGCTGTGGATTCATTATGGGTTAAAAAAATAAGTTTTGATCAAGGAAGACCCCCTGAAATATCTCTGATAGGAGCAGATGTCCCAGATGATCCAATGTTTTAGAGTACCTTTTTTGCATTTTCCTCTCAGTTCTACACCCAGAACAGCTTTTAAGATGATCCAACCTCACAGAATACTACAATCAGTACTTGATCATACTCCTAAATTTTCTTTGGATCTCCATAAGATTATCAATCCCCCCAATCATCAGGAAGTAGCCTTAAAAACTATACCCACATTCCCCCAAAAATGTATTATGGATGCTTATCTTCTTTTTGGGGTGTTAGTTACAAGTTGTTATGGATACTGGTCAGGAAAAATGCTAAGTAAGAAATTAGATTCTAGGTTCTTGTTTTGAAAAGAAAAAAGGGGGATATAGACATGATGGCATAAAAGGGTAGATTATTGAATCTACTATGGAAAGTAAAGGGGAAGAAATAGATATGATAAGATAAAAAGGTAGATTATTAGATCTACTTTTAAAAAGCAACTACTAGTTTTAAATGTTTTACATTGTATTTGACTTTTGTATATTGTATACAAATTTTGTATATTGAGTTTAATTTTGTTAGAACATACTATTTATACATTTCTCCTCTTGTTTAAAGTATTGTACCTACTTAACTCATTTAACAATGTAATGCAAATTTGTAGTCCTTGAAAATTATTATTACCAACTGTTTAGGATAATAAGGAAATTCTGATTAGTAATTAGTCACCTATTATAACTGAACTTGTAGTCACATTAGGTTTGTTTTCAAGGTAAAGCAAAGAAGTATTTTAGATAGATAGGTCATCTTTAAACACTTCAGAGATCTATAGAATATGATATTTAAGATGTTTTAATAGCATAGGCTCTTCTTTTTATGACAATGAGATTTGTATGTTCTTGACAGCACCAATATAGTTCAGAGAAAATAATGGGCATTGAAGAAACTCCACATGAAGTTTGCTTTCCTTTTAGCAAAATTATGCCTCTGGGAAAGAAAATGCCCCTGGCTCAACTGCTGACAATAAACAAGTAGGACAGAAAACAAAGTGATTGCCTAATTAAACAAGCAGGACAGAAAACAAAGTGATTGCCAAATATTGTCAAGACAAGGAGGACAGGCTTCAAAATGTCTTATTTCACAGAAAGGTCTGTCAGATATGCTAGGCCTGTAAGCCAAAGATGAAGATGATGCAATGATGCAGAGGATTGTCCAGGAAGTTAGCTGTTTCTGTCATTTCTTACATTTTTTGGAAGTGATTTGTTTTCACTTCCTGTTCACTCAGTTACTATTATTTCCTTCTTGGGTCTCTGAGAAAGTTAAAGATTAGATAGCTATATTTATCAGATGAAGAAAGCAAGTTATGATAGAAAGTAAGTTAGGTAGATTTTGGACTCCCCAAGATAGCATAGAAATGGAGTATTTTCTCTGAATTTATCAAATACAAATGGACTAGACATTGTTGATATTTATTGTCTATATATTGTATATAGTCATTGTTCTTATTGTATACAGTTTTCTTATGTAGTTATAGCTTTCTTTTTAATTTTAGACAAAGAGGGGAAATGTAGTGAAATTTCATTTGCATTTTAATAAATAAAGCTTGCCTGAGGATCAGAGAGTAAAACAGCACCACTGCTCAGCCTTACAGACCAGGCAGTGATAACATACACCTTTAATCCCAGTAGCTACATGAGTTTGCCATAGAAACCAGGCAATGTATGCCTTTAATCCCAGTAGTTCATGCATCTAATTCCATCCCCAGAGGAATATAAAATGGGAGGAGACAGCTCACACAATCTTAATCTGAGATTCCTGGGGGCAGGATTACCAGTTTGGACTGATGTCGAGATATGAGCCAGTGGCTGGTTGTTTTGTTTTTCTGACCTTCAGGTTGAACTCCAATATCTGTCACTGAGTTTTTATTAATTGTGCTACATTACATTAACTTAATATTCACTTAAATATATTCACTTAAATATAATCTTTGATCTCTATCACTGTTTTCTTTTGTTTTAGTTTTGCTGCTATTGTTTGGTTGGAAGGCCGGTTTTTTGCTCGTCTTTCCTGCCATGAAAGGCCTTAAACCTTTGGCTTGAGGAAATTGAAATCCCTGATATAGTCAAAACATAGAACACTTAAAATTATAACCACTGTTAAAAAGACAAAAGACTGAAAACTATTACTCAAGAAAGATTTAGGTTGTCATGGGACACACAAGATTTTTAATATATATAGCCATTGCAATTTAATAGTGTGGTTAAAATTTAAGGCTGAACACAACAAATACTGGAAAGAATGTAGAATTAGAGGAAAAGCAGTATACTGTAAAGTATATATATAGTGCTTGAAGTCTTAGCAATAGCTATAAGACAGAATAAGGAGATCATGGGGATTCGAATTGGAAAGGAAGAAGTCAAACTTTCGTTATTTGCAGATGATATGATAGTGTACATAAGTGACCCCAAGAACTCTACCAAAGAACTTCTACAGCTGATAAATACCTTCAGTGAAGTGGCAGGATACAAAATCAACTC